>VXAX01005980.1:1271030-1416011 GCA_013399835.1 Leptocoma aspasia
CCCCGGCCGCGGCGGCGGCGGCGACAGCGGCGGGGCAGCATCGGGCGACGGTGGCCAGGTCGGGGGCAGGCAGTGGAAAAAGAGCCGGCGAGCAGTGGTTGAGAGAGACCCAGCCGAATTTTGACCTCCGGCACCCCGTTCCAATGCCCCAACTGAGAAGGAGTCTAGCCACTCTTGCCTCGCCAGAGAAGAAGGAGGGAGAAAGCTGAAATGAAAAAAAAGACAGACTGGACATGGGCGTTTGAAATACCCAGTTCCAGTAAGTGGAACCAGGGTGGAAGTGTTAAAAACACCAAACATGACTGGATGTCCTACTCTTCTTGGTCTGGAGCACCTCCTCAGGCTCCACGTTTCCTGGTGAAATGGCCGTTTGTGTTGAGGTTCTCTGGAATGTACAGTTTAAGAGCTAGGACAGAAACCATCACCTTCCAGTTGGAGCTGTGTGCCAGTGATAGGTACTGCTCAACCATCAGGGTGTGCTTGGGTGTGGAACTGCTGCTGTGGTTGGTTGGAAGTGGTTGGACTTTTCTCTGTTTGATGATCTTGATGATCAGCTGTAGGGTCTCAAGTGCAAGAAGTGCAGGATCTGACAGGTTTCACGTAGACAGTTTTCACTTTGTCATTGTCTTTCAAAGTCTTTAGCAGAGGTCACAGCTAAGGGATGACATTGCTCTATTAGGATGGTATTTTACTGTGTATGACACAGACCTCCCCTGAAATGAACAGCACTTAAACTCTCCTACATGGTGTTAAATTATTGGACATACATGATGATCTGAATAGTGTCATTGACCTTCCCCCCCCATTTTGCAGTATCTGTCATTTAACTTTGTAATTTTAAGGATATTGTATGTCAGCTGTATTGCTGTTGTGACTCCAGAATAGCCAGTGGGAGTTCTGTGAGGAACAACTTTGACCCACAAAAGTTAGTGATACAATTTTAGGATTAGTAGTTTCTGGGATGAATAGAAGTTGTCTGAGTTTTCTGTAGATGTTTGGATTAGTTCTAGATGGAAATAAAGCTAGTATGTCTTAGGCTAATGGTAGCCATGCTGGTTTAGCTCTGACTCATGGTTTAAAAATTCTGCTGTTTTATGATCCTGGTGTTGTAAGATGATGACGTTTGGTAGTTGGATGTGGGCAGTGTCACTGTGTGACTTCCAAGTGAGGTTGCTCGAGTCGTCACCTGGTGTGTTCTGTGAGGGAGCAGACCAACAGCCCAGTTTGCAGGCAGTGTTAGGAATTTGCATGGAGGAATGAATTTTTGGTAATGGGGTTCAAAGCCTCTGAATCACTTCCTTTCTTTGTTACTCCATTCGAAATACTTATGCTTGTCATCGTACAATATGGAAGAATTGCTTCCACCAGAATAAGTAGGTGGAAGAAGTGTGGCTGTTCCTTCTTGTTGTGTGAGGTCTTTGGAAAATGACCTCAACTGGTCATGGTGTAAAATCTTCATCTGCATGTTGGACATGTGGCAACAATGTGTGCAGGGCTTCAGTTATCAATCCTTTTGCATTTTGCATCTTCACTGGGAAGGTCTCCATGACAGAGGTCAGAAGTATCTAGAAAGCTGGAGAGTTTGGGTATCTAATAGGTAGCAATTGTGTAGTGGCTTCCTTTAAAAGATGACTCAGTTTTGCCTCTCTGCTTTTTCCCCTTCCCAAAAAGCAGCTGCATCCAGGGGATTTATTAGAAAGAAGCTCTTAGAGCTGGGATGTCCAACACCAGTTTGCAAGTGAGATGAAGTGCTTTGTGCCCTCAGAGCAGTCCAAGTTCTTGAACAAGTAAAACGTTATGTGGACGCAAGATGACCATTAAACAGTTTCAGGATTTTACCTTGGAATAATTTGGGACTGTGGGTGTAAATAAACAATTTGGGTCTTATGGTGACATTCCAAAGATATAGTGCACTCTTGATTCCCCTTTCACTCCTTAGTAATATCCAAATCCTTCAAGGATTCTTACTGAACTTCATCAAGTAAGACCAATAATTGACTCTGCAATTTGGAGAATTTAATGCTGGCAAAAAAATTATTTTTAAAGCCAATCACGATATAGAAGCCCTGATAAAGCACATGGAAAAAGTACAGTGTGTATATTGCCTATATGAACTCATCATACTTTGGTGGTACCCAAGAAACTTTTATAAATTTTGAAGTTTTGGAAATAGATGTGCATATTTAGCCTGTCAGTTCATTCATTTTCTACTGTCATGTTATTTTAAAAGGCTTTTCAACCCTTTAAACTTAAAGATAAATTCAATTACTACCTTTATATTGAAGCAAAATAAGATCACATACAAAATAACCTCAGTGTTTGGTTAGGTAGGTGCCTTTTTCCAGTTAGAAATGGCTTTTAATCATCTGAAATACCTCCTATTACATTTAGGTTAGGACTGTGAAACAGGCACGGATTTATTCTAGAAGCAAAAGAACACCTCTTAGGAGTTCTGTGTTTACTGGTAGTCAGTTCTAGACCTGTGTTTTAGAACCAAGACACTTTACAGCTAAAGATAATTATTCCATTATATGGTAAAATTTAGTTTTGATGTTTCTAAGTACATTTTTCTGCCTTTACCAGTAAAGGATGTTGTGTATCTTTTGGTGTAATTCTTGGGCTATATGAAATACTGGCTTGGCTTTGCTTGACTTCCATGTGCTTATGATTTGAAGCTTTTATGAGTGGGTGAAAGTGTCATGGAATATTCCTTTTTTTTTTCCTTGCTTTTCGTCTTAAGAGGTAACCTGTTAAATATTAAAGACCTATGGTGCATGTTTCCTTTGAAATAGTAATCTGAAAATAAAGGACTGACAAAAAGGGTCTTCAGAGTAGCCTTCAGTAAGGCTGCCCTGGTTTGTCTTGTGCTTTACAATACACTGTTGGATGGAGTGACAGGAAAACACTCGTTTATTGTGGCAACAGACAGAAAGGGAAATGTATTTACTTTTAAATACCAACTTTGTTGATTTCACATCAAAGTTTTTAGTAACTTGAAGTAACATTTTTCATTTCCCATGTACATTACCTGAACCCAGACAGTTATCTCACAGACTCTGGTATTTTAAGTCTATGAAATGGCTGTAGAGAGGAAAAAAAATCCATATGAACTGTGCTCCTAACTTTTTTTCCTACCCAGAGCATCCTTTTTACTGCAATAAAAACCTCCTTTACCGATGAATATGTGAACCAGTTACCAGTATTACAGAGATGCTCTTTAAACACATCTCAATGCTTTATTTATTTAATATTTTGGGGGGGTGATATTAGACTTTCAGAGGTGATGAAGTTGAAATCTAAAGTGGTATTTCACCATTGTGTCAGATTGTATTTCACCTTTGATAAGTGATCTAAAGCTTACAGCCAGTTCTCTGAAGGGGACTTAACACGTATGCGTTTCTGGATCACAATAATAAAAGCAGTCTTTAAAGCTTAATAGTTATTGCATTAGAGGGAAGAAGTGACATTTTAAAAAATGGCATCTTTTCACTGAAATGATGCAATGCCCATGGCCAGGAGCATGTCCACCACAGTGACACATTTCAATTCAATCTTAATCTGTTTATGCAGCAGTGTAAGAATGAGCTGCAGTTTATTTCAGCTCACATGATCCACCAGAAAGATAATGTACTTCCAGATAATTGCAACATTTCCCATTTATACCTGCACTCAGGTACCAGCAAAGTCAAAACTTGAAGATAATAATGGCACTGTTTGGGCTGCTGAATCCCTATGACATGTGGAGACATGCAGATGGGAGAGAACAGGGTTGAACTTTTGGATGCAAGGGTTTGGCTTGAGATGCAGGGTTTAGAAAATCATCTTTGCTTTACAAGGAAATGCAAGTTTTTGAGTGTTGTGCTTTCCATCTTGCAGCTCTTTCAATGGAGTCACTTTTTAGCAGAGATACATACTTAAACCTGCTTTTTGAACTGGAAAGCAGAATCTGTTTTTTAATTATTTCACATGTGTATTTTCTAAGACGGAGGTGACTTGGAAGAAGATGGTGTATTTTAGTAAACGTTATTAATTCTCAAATCAACCTCTGTATTGATACAACTGCTCTGTGGTGAAGGAATAGGACTGACTTCACAAGCAGAAAGCAGTGGCAGAAAACAGTAGCCTCCAAGCAATATTAACTTCAGTAGGTAGAAATCCAGAAATTTTGTTGCCTGATGAAAGTTTTCAAGAGTCTTCCAAATGTGGTGTGATTTGCAATGCAGACTGTGTTCTTCAATCCTAAACTGGGCAATCATCTGAGGTATAAATTGAGGTATAAAGACAGTAACAAAGAGTTAACCAGAGGTCCCTTCTGCCCACATCATGAGACTTCTCTAAATTAAAGTTACTGAGCAAGGTTCAAAAGCAGACCTGGATAACTCTGGCAATATTCATTGTCTTACTAAGAAATTCCAGTTTAGAGCTGCATATGGAACATTGCAATGCCCATGACTGTCTTGTTCACTTACATCATCACTGTTACCACAAGCCCAGCTTCCTCATTACACTATAAACTGCTGAGCATATTTTGGGATACCCAAAACCAATTGATTTCTTGTTACAATCTTGATAAAGTGTTTTATCTGGCTCAAGTGTAGCTTGCTTCAAGGTACAAGTCTTAAGTGTGCTGCTGCTTGGGAGGGACACTGAAATACACCCTTGTCACTCTTAAAAGCCTGAATATTTGAAGTGAAGGTACCACCAAAGCTACTGAACTGAACAGGCTTCCTTCCCCTCAGTGTCCAGGTTCAGTGCCTATAACTATCCAAAGATTAAAATTGCATCATTTTTTGTAATACTTCCTGAATTACAAATACAGTGCTTTATTTTGGGCTGGTCTTTGATTGAATATTAAAATCCAGCAATAAATTCATTGCTTAGTAATTGCTTCTGAAAGTTAAAATATTAGGAGAGAGACAGCTCAAATAATGGCTAAATTTAAATGTGGTCTAATATTGAAGGAAATGGGCTAATTATTTTTTTAAAATCAATGGAGTGATTGTGATGGCCAGCTATGTTGTAAATAGCATTTCTTTGTCCATTCATTTGACTTTTAGCATTAGTACAGTTTCTTGGCTCTGTACATTTTCATCAGTGCAATCCCTTTTTGTTGTTCCTTCTTATCCATATATTTTTCAGGTAGTTTTTGCAGCACGTTTTATGGCACTGGCATCCTGACACTGGCAGAAAAATTATTAGTTAACTGTTTCTTGCATTCAAACTATTAGAACAATATAATTAAAGTCAAATGTATATTCATGGAAATAAAAATATTTTGGTTTTGACAAAAAGAAATTCATCCTTTCTGCCTGTTGAATTACAATGTCACATTCTTAGTTTACTATTAAAATTTAACATTGGTAATATTGCAACACTAAAAGGAAATACACTTAAGTCTGTTTTCTTCTACTACACAGAGAGCAAATGTAGATTACAATGCTGTTTCAATACTACCTCATTACGAGTCCTGATATAAAATATTGCTGCAAATCTATTAGGTCTCTAAAGACTTTCACAAAAAATTGATATGATTGATCTGTGTAGAAAAGAAAGATTCTTCTCATGCCTCACCAAAAAGAGGAATTAGGTTGACTCTTAAAAAATGGTTAAAGGGTACCAGTATGAGCAGGAGACTACAACAAAACACTAAAGCAAAACCATCATTTAAAACATCTGCCAGAAAGACACTTTTGTCTGAAAACAGGAGTTCCCCTACTTGGGCTTTCCTAGATGTCTCACAGAACAGCCACAAAATTTGCACCCCATTCCTTCAGAGGAGCAAACCAGAAACAATGAGGATGTTTTCTTCCTTCAGGTTCTTCAATGCATTTATTTCTATTTTGTTGGGGTTTGGTGAAATCATCTTCTATTAATCACTTATATGTGCTCATACTGAATGGATTAAGAAGGAATACGAGGAGCTACACAGCGCTAAGTCTGAGCACCATTGTATACAGATTAGTAGCACCTGTCAAAAGAAATAAAATTAGCAGATATATGTGAACGTGTTTGGTTTGGACAAGAGTTAATGGTTTTATATGTTTTATTTTAGCTCACAGATCTTAGGGTCAATATTTAGAAAATAATGACTCTGGATGGTGTAAATGGTTTTTCAAAAAACCTTTTTGTAAGGTCCCACAGGAGCAGATGGTAACAAAACCAAGCTATGGTCCAGAAGGTTTGGTCACCTCTTAGACCACCTGGTTTACAGAGGTGTCTATGAATTGAGGTTTCAAACACTGGTATTGGGACCTCTGTTGCATTGCAGAGCCATCAATTACTTGAAAATAATCACATTTATTATAATTGTCAAGACAAAAGTTGACAATGAAGAGCTGAATGACAGCAGCTGAAATTCAGTGCTTACAAATGCAAGCTAATGATCAAAGGAAAAATAATCCTGATATATATGCATACAAATGAGCCCTGAAGAAGCTGTTACTCTTCTGGAGAAATAATGGAATCATCTTGGAAGGTTTCTGGGTGTGTCCACATTAGTATTATAATTTGGATCACGTGCATGCTTTTGAAGTGAATCTCCCTGTGATCCCCAGTTACCACACCTCTGCTTGCATCACAGCATTGTCTTGGAGAGCAGTGACCACACTCCCTTCCAATGAAACCAAACCAGAAAATGAGTTTCAGCTCCTAATGGGTGTCCACTCCGTGGGACCAGACTTCTGGCAAACAGAAGTTACCATGTTATTGAAAAAGCAATTGAGAATGAAAGAGAAGATGATCATCCTTGTGTCCCTGGGGAAGATGGTGCTTCCACCTCTGCAGTACTGCGCCCACTGCCAGGAGACACAGAACTAGCAGTAATGCAGAGAAGGGCCATCAGGGTATTGCAGGGGATGGAGTGGCTGTCAGTGAAATGACACCTTATGAAAACTTTCTGTCTGGGTAAAGAAGTGATTGAATGGTATAGAAAAGACAGATGGGGAATGTTTAGTGAAGTCAGAGATTAATGCTATTTCTCGTTGCACAAGAAAAGATATGCAGCAAAGGAAATAATTAGGCAAGTGATGGAGACAAGGGAAATACTTCACAGTATTTAAATCTTGGAACTCTTTGCTATGGAATGTTGTGGAAATCAGAATTGTAAATGGTTTCAAAGAATGGTAAAACAGGTTCTTGGCGGATTGATCCCTTTATACTTTTCAGCACAAACAAATCTTTACATTGCTAATCATGAGAAGCTGTGAGGGCAGAGCAAGGTCAGCACTTACTCTATAGATGCTGTTTCCTAAGCATCCAGTACTAATTTCTGTTTGAATATAAAACACGTTGAGCTAAGTGGACCTTTAGTCTGACCTCATATGGCAGTTCTTAGTTTTGTACTTACTACAGTCATTAAACAAACATAGTTATTGACTAAGGTGTTGATACGGTCTGCAGAGATCACAGACACACTTGCCTTACAAGCTGTATCCCAATATTCTAATTCCTAACCCTTGTGAATTAATATCTTTGCAAAGCAAAGGACAAATCAGAATAGTGGGTTCAGTTTCTGCTTTAGAGCCCTCACAGTCTAGATTTAGAATCATAGAATCATTAAGTTTGGAAAAGACTTCTAAGACCATTGGGTCCATCCATTAACCCAGCACCACCGTGTTCACTGCTAAATCACGGCCCCAAGTGCCACACCCACAGGCCTTTTGAACACTTCCAAGGATGGGGCTTCCACCACTGCCCAGGGCAGCCTATTCCAGACTTCTAACAAGTTGCAGTGTGTGGTACAAGCAAACAAAAGAGTAGAAGAAGAGAGGAGGTGATAAAGTAACATTGAATCAAACTTAAGTAATAAAAATGAAATTTTGGCTCTGTGTTGTAGCTCTGCTTAATAACTGGGGCTAAAGGGTTAAAGATAAACTAGAAAACATTCCAGTAAATGCATGGCATGAGGCAAATGATTGAGTCAATGTTACTGGAAAGTTACATTAATGGAATAATATGTTTCTGATTAACAAAACCAGGTTTCTCCTAGGAGAAAAGCATTTCAACATCTAAAAGGGTTTATCCATAGCTTTCCCACTTCTGTGATTTTGGTTGGGATTCATAGACTTCCTTAATACTGTACAGAATTGCCAGTCTGCCTACCTGAATATACATCAAAAAGCCACTAACTTTTAACAAACCCATCAAGTGGTTATTCTGTTGTTTGGGTTTTTTTTCCAGAAATGGTGGTTACTAACATACTGATAAATAAACAGTCTCATTTCGAACTGACCAGCCTGACCTGCCAAATCCTTTCACACATATACAGTGAACTTCTTTGTGACATCACTCGGCAGTCACTCCAACAAAGGAAAGAGCGTTGCTCATGTGTCTTAGTATTCTTAGTAATATGAGAGATCTTAAAATAAAGTGTGACATTGCATAATTTTTTAAAAGACTACTTCGTAAAATTCGTTTGACTCTGCTAATGGACTTGCCTTTAAATGTTACACAGTTGAAATTTGCTCTCATTTTTCATTTTTTGGGGAAGTGACAATTTTGCAAAATATGAAATTACATTAATACACCTAATGAATTTGTCTTCCAGAAATCTTTTGTGATAAGTTTTAGGTACTTTAGCACAGGAAATCTGACAGGAAAGGTGCTGTAGAAATGCTGAGAAGTAGGGTTCACATGGAAGGAAAAGGCACAGTAATGCTTACAGGGCTTGTAAAAGGGTTCTGAGAGAAACTGCAAAGATGTTGATCACAAAGTGTTTTGGTGATTAATGTAAGAGAGAAATAGCAGACTACAGTGCAAATGGGAATGCATGAATTTAGGATAACACAGCACAGGAAGACCTTCGTTGATGTGAAGTGACTGAATTATCTCTTCATAAGCAGAGGAAGTAGCAAACTTTTAGGTTCAGCAATGGTGCAACACAGAAGCAAAGTTTCAAATGAAATAGGAATATGACTCACATATCAAAAGCTATACAGGGATGAGGAGGGAAACTCTGTATCCCAAATGAAGTACTAGGAATTAGAGGGAAAACTATGTTTATGTACCAAAATGACTTCACATGATTCCAGGGGAAACAACCTGAAAGTCCTTGAAGGAATGATAAATACTGGCTGAGGAGGGGCAAGAACTTTGTGATTTGTCTGCAGTAACTGGAAGCAACAATCTGTAATAGAGTCCAGGTGCATAAACTCAACCTTTCCACAATCTGAAAATTGGGAAAGTTGAGAAAAAACTTGCGCTGTTGTGTTCAGTAAATCTTAGCACTGGTTCATCATTTTCTACTGTGCTGACAAGTCAGAACCAACGTACTGTACTACAACAGTCAGAAAAGGAGATGGTAGAGATGGTGAAGAGCTTGACAGTGTTGTATCCATGTGATCACTGTTGCAGACCTTATGCTACTGTTTGCTGCAGATTAATACATAGCGGTATGCAGTGTTTGTACAGTCAGCAAAATGCATCATGGTATGGAAACAGTGATAAAAGTACCAGGAAACTGAAAGGAGCAATGAAAAAGAAATTATTTCTGGGGGTGGTTTTTTGTGTGTGGCTTTTAGGGTATTCTGTTTGCTTCATTTTTTACAGTGGAAATGACCAACAAAATGACCACTTTTCTGTCTTTGTGTATAAAAACAGTGTGAGACAGGCAATTAAATAAGCAGTTCAGGTAGCAAAATTCAATAAGACTGAATGTTCCTCTAACTTACCTTTATGGTCTGTTAATGCCTTATGTGCAGTAGAAGCCCTAATCATCTGTGCACTGATGATACACAGAAGGTGTAACAGAAACACCAGGGAAGGTTGTGCTTGATAATCTGTTTTTACATATACCAACAAAATAGCTTCTCTTTCACCCTACACACACAGAAACCCTCAGGTTTCTTAAGGAAAGAAAAAGGGTGAGGCCCTTGACCAGCTTTTATAATGCTGCATTTTATTTGCCTCTTGGTGTCAAGAATGGTGATCATTAATTAACAGTGGGAAATCTGAGTCTCTCAGAGGAAAATATTGGAGTATCAATGTGCTGAGCAACACCTTCAGAGCCCATGTGATTTGGATCACCTCCTTCCTCTACTTTTTGCTGGTTTAGGACCTTGTGCAGCATTCTGTACACAATAGTGATGTGTTAGTGCTTTTAGGGAAGCTGAAGTGTAAATCAGCCATCAGAATACACAGTGAGCAGGCTGCCTGTATGGCCTGATGGAACTCAGGAGCATCAGAGAGCTGTGCTCCTCCCCTGTCCTCACTCAGCATTTGGAGGCCATTGGAAAGAGACTTTTCACCAGCAGCAAATGACTTCCATTGCCTTTCCCATGCACTTCCATCAGGTCATGGGTGACCTTGTCATATCTCCCTGCTGACTAAGGCCTGTGTGCACAGTCTGTTGTGTGGCACTTATCAAATGGATCAAGGTAATAAAAATTACAAGCTCCAAGGAAAACACCCCTTTTTTTTCACTGTACACATCCCAAGCTTTGCATTATTATTCTCATCAGTCTTTTGTTACACTGTAACAAAATGTGCTATCATTGAAGAGCAGCATGGCTCAACATGTGGACTACCACTTGTACTTCATAATCTATGAGCTGCCTCTTGCTGCCTCAGGAAGCATTAAAAAATTGCCAGAATTGATGGAAGACTCTTCTTTCTCCAGCTGAATAGCATCTCCCCAGCTTTGTCATGGGCACCACAAAGGATGACAGATCTTTTTCCTGCATTGTTTGACCATCCTGTGCTTTGGCTTTCTGACATGACATCACTTTCAGTATTTCTAGTGAGTGCCTCTCGGAAGCGTATCAGGTATTGCAGTGGCACAGGGTGACCACTTACTGACAAGCTGCTGTGGGCTGTGATTCAAATTGTTCTGCAGCTGTGCTGCTGTTAGTTTTTGTGCTTCATCCACTCATGTCAAACACCACTGACAACCTGCTCTGTTTAGAAGAAAGGCAGGTCTCCTTTTAACATGAACTGAACCTTCTATTTGTACCACGAATGATGCAATTTCCTCCTCTGCTAGTAACTACTATTCTTGTAGCCTATTTAGTTTACAGGGAAAAAAAGGTCTTGCTTACAGATCAATAAGAGATGTAGTTTACATACAGTTTTTATTTTGGATATGCAGTCTGCATTGCTGATATCTCTTAGGTTACACAACCCTTGATTTTCTACAGTCCATTCGAAGATACGTGTCCAAAGGATAGTTGACAAACCAAGGACAATATTTTTTAAAGTTTTTTTTATCCCCAAGCCACAAGGCAGTATTCCTTTAGTTAACTGAAATAAATTCTGCTTTAATGTAACACTTTTCTAATATGTCCAGATTCCCTTATTAATTCTAGGATTTTGTAGAGCTCAGAACAGCTTTAACAGAACTTTTCCTAAACATCTTTTTTACTTCGTGTCCAGCTGCTGTTGCTCTTGTTGCCACCAAATGGCAGCCATAATGATAACAAGCATCTTAAAAGTTGCAGTGTAATGGCAGTTGATCTTTCCAAGTGCTGAGTTAGACTCTGAGGATGTTGTTTAGTACTGAGAAATCACCAAGGTATGTTTTGGATGTACATTTAAATACATACACTTTCACAGGCATTGAGGGGATATCTGGGGATTGCCTACAGATATTTAGTAGTTGATATATCACTTATTCAAGATTTGGAAAGTACTTGAGAAGTAAGCCTCAGGGTTAGCAGAGGAGCTGTGTGATAAGCCTTAGATCTCACAGAAGAACTGATAGCAAGACCTACCTTTTCATTCCCCCTCTGATTATACGGTAGTGCAATACAGCTTTGCAGAGACAGACATAGCCTAACTGAGGCAAGCAGAGGATGAACCAAGGCTGGTTTACAGCCAGTTTTGAGGCTTTTTTTTTTTTTCTTTTGAAGTGACTAGTCTGTAGCTCCGTTTCTGAGAAGGTTACTTGAACCTGTGACTCAAACAGAGACATCTCTGAATGGGGTAAACCGATAGCTGCAGCCCTTGTGGGACAGAAACTGCCGACTGCTCAGAGCACGTTCCCCTCTGCAAACATGGTGGCAGCTGCTTTCGATCTGTGGCTTCTCACTGCCATTGTGTGAGGGAATCACACTCTGAGTTTCAAGAGCCACAACAGAGAGTAACTAAAGCTGTGGCTCATCTAGGACTGGGTGTTATTTTAATAAGCTTAATAAATCCTATATCGGACTGAAAGTTTCTTTGGAGTTCTGAGTCCTGCAAAGCAGCGCTCTCAGTCTGACCTTTGAGCCTTGTACACTGCAGAGCTCTGAAAAACTGCACCAGTTCTACACTGCACCAATTTCAGCAACATCAGCAACCCCGGTGGAAGTAGCTCACCCACTTTAGCAGCTGTTCTCAGCATCAAGTTGATCAGACATTGTACTGCAAAGGGCTTCCACTGCCACGGCTCACCATCATCACTGACACTCACTGAAGTCCAGGAGGTCCACACTCACGTAGAAACAAAATTATTTGCTTTGTGAAAGAAGTACCCAAGGAAGATAGGAGTTGGAATTTTGTTAACCAAACTCATCACATGATTAAAGCTGAAATGTTCATGAATGTTAATATTCTTGTAAAGCATGAATGGCAAGGATTCATTCCATGTACAGTATGGACACTGACCTTCAAAGGGAAAAATTCATTGCAGCAGCATTTATCTTACTTTTGGCAAAGCATGGTGATGAACTAGTATAATTTTTTTTTTTAAGTACTATCACAGCTATTTTCTGGCTACGTTACAATTTCATTAATGGATGTGTTTTGTAAGTTATCTATCCTTGGACAGTCTACTTTAGAACAGTCAAACTAAAAAATTACTCTTATAAAATTATTTCAGTGTGGTTTAATACCAAATGCTGAGAAATATGGTAGCTATACCAAGAAAATTAAAAGCCCTAGGGCTAAAAATTTTTTATAAAAGTCACTTAAAAACAGAACTTCAACCAACTAAGTTGACTTGGTTGTTACAGTGCTGGAGAGCTTTGGTTTTGCACAGCTATAACACTGTTTGAATTACTTATCAGAATCTACCAGTGGTGTAAGGTTGTGACTTCTACTAATAAAAAATCTGAAGCATTTGATTGAGATGATTAGGGAAATGTCCAACATGCCATTGAAAAGGTTTTCAGGTATCTAAAATCAAAAGATACCTGAGGCCGTAAAGTGAAAATATTCACAATTTTCCAGAATGTTCCTGGAGCAAAAGGTTGTGTGTCTCTTCCAGGAAAAGGATGGCATCCTAGAACACAACAGGATTGCTGCATCTTTCCTTATGGTAGATCTGTGCTGCTCGTTTTTGTGTGAGTGTAGCTCAGACAAGCAGTAGATCTCCCATGTGGCATATGGATGAGGCAGTCACTTCACAGCAGGGATGTACAATTTGGGCAATACACACAGCCATTTCAAGATCATTCCTAATCCCAAACCACTTGTTCTGTTCTGAAGGCTCTATAAGGAACTTCCTCTCCACTCAGCCCTGCTCCATTGCCCTTCCCATCCTTCCCTTTGTGCTGCCAGTGGCATTTCCCTGGATGTTGCTGTCCTTGTCTTTGGGGAGTCCCCTGGCAGCCCTGCTACGCCCCTGCCCATCTCCAGCTCTCTGGCATCCCACTGTCTCTCTCTACTGCCTCCATGCACAGGAAGGCCTGGAGAGGAACACAGGCTGTCCACAGCTGACTCCACAGAGAACTTGGCCTCAAAACTAAACTCGGGGTGTATTTTTGAACGTCATGTAGGCTACAGAAGTGCTGCAAGGACAGGAGAGTGTTGCTGATGCACTCCCTGTCTCCCTCACACTTGGCTGCCCTGGACCAGGGAGCTCATGTGCCACTAATGCAAACACTCACTGAATTTACCCCATGGAATTCCCTGATGATGCAGAACTGGGTTATTTCAATGGAAATTGATTCAGTAGTCATGAATTTCATTTGAGAAAATCGTGTAATTTTTGGTTCACTGTCTGCTCTGAAGTGACAGCAGCTCTTTTACATACCCCAACAGGCTCAGCAAACTATTTAGTCAGTTTGAGATTGAGAAGAAAATGCTGTTACGTCTCCATTTCCCAAGTGCAGCTGATGGTGAATCACTTGTGCCTAGTGAATGGCCTGTCAGGTCAGCAAAACCAACCCCTTTCTAATTTTTGGGCACATATATCCAAAAGACACTTGTTCTTTGGATAAATAATGTAAATGTATTTTACTATGGTAAAAAATATATGAGACACTAACTCAAATAATTTAACTCCTTGAACTTTACTAATGCTTTGTGTGCTTGTTTTCAGAACACTCCTAGAATGTTCTGTTTCAATTTAATTGGTATTTTTTAATTCATGGCATAGGATTTTTAATAACTCAAACACTGAAAAAAAAATGTTTAGGGTAAATTGTTCATTTTTCATAGATGTGCATCTTTCTTAGACTACTTCTTTTTAAGCTTTTGCACTTAGGTAGTATTGTGACTCTAAATTAATTCAAATACATATTTAGCACTTGAACTTTTTGCAAACGAACAAGGCTGTTGTTGTCCTGTTTCCAGCTGGGTACAGATCTATGCAGATGTAAAGCAGTTTGCAGACAGATGTGGGTAATTATATAGTTGTTTGCAGTGATCCAGTATAGCACAGTGAAAACGTCTCTTTGGCCATGTGACTGAGCACATGGGTACAGATTTAAGACAATAAGTAATAAACTTTTTTATATACCAGAAATAAAACTGGGGCACAGAACTGAGCACATCTTTCTTGCATTTAATTTTTCCATTTTTGTTAGTCAAAATTGTGCCGTTTTAAGAGGAGGTGCACTGTTTTTCTAAGCAATAAAACTAAGAAAAGAAGTTACTTATATTGATCTGGCAAATGCAATTATTATAGTCCCACACTTCATAAAAGTGCTCTCTCCCAATAATATACAAAATAACATGAACTTTAAACACAAGTGATGAACTCTAACGTCTAGGATGAAGTTTCAGAATATGACTCTAAAGCAGCTACAGAATTTTAGACAGAGCCATCACATTAGCTCCCAAATTTTACAAAATGTAAAGAAACATGGATACCATCTGTTCAGTAAGTTGCAAACCACTTTGCAGGATTTAATGTTTGGAAAATTAAATTAACTAAGAGATATAAAAAGTGCCAGTGGCTGGAAGTTTACCCTTCAAAATTGTAGTTGAGACACACTTTTAAACATTAAGGTTATAGCATTCTGTTTATGGGACTTTGATTCACTACCAGCAGTGGTGTACTTTCTGTGAATCACTTCAAATTAAGACATGATGACTTTGTTATAATGTGGTTTAAGTAAATCAGAATTTGGGTAGAACATGCAGAACATGGATGAAGAACGTTCCTGTGCAACCCAGGACGGGTTCAGTGGGTATAATTGTCCCTTTTGATGTTCAAATCTGTAACTGTGAGCCTGTAAGTAATGTCATGACACACAAATAAGCAAATCTGGGCCCTCATACTGAAAAGGAACATGGGTTCCTCTTAACAGAGTGGCTCTGGGACTTCTTTGGTGCCCTGGCATACAAAACTTGTTCTAGATCTGTATTTGAGTTTTAGTCTATGTTTCTTTGGGTTTTTAGTGTTACCAAGACACTATATCCCCAAAGGTTTATAGCCACAGAATAAACATTTGTCAAAACAGGAAAACTTCAGTGACATTAAAAAAAAATTATGATATCATATGTCATTTATTCCAGATGGTCACTGTTACTTTAATAGTTTTGTGGTTTTCATTTTAGATTATACTATACACTAAACACCTAAAATGCTAGAAACCTCAAGCTCAAATATGCAGAGTCTGTCTCACCATTATTTTTAGAACATTTGATGAACAGGATATTATTAGCTTTTTATGTTAAATAGTGGTTAAAAATCTATAGCTTGAAGAAAGGCTTGGTGACCAACTGTTGGAGAATGAGTTCTAGTGTATGAATAAACTATAAAGTGCAGATCACTCTAATGGAGCAGAAACTTCCAGTATTTTATGCTGTTTCAAATAACAAGTGATTTCAGACTCTAATTCTTTAGAATTACACATTTTTTTCACTGTACACACAGTATATTTAGATTATCACTGGATGCCCTTCATTGAACAATGCCCACAATTAGTTACATAATTTGATTTAATGTTGCTGACTTAGGAGTCTGTGACTACATGGGCACTAGAAAAGGGAAAGAACCATGTCTTGGGGATGGTTTATAATCCCATATCATTTTTGGGGTTTTGGATCTGTTCTGTTTGTGCCTGGAGTGGCAGCTGTCCTTGGCCCAGCCCCCATCCTCCCTGGTTCTTGGGCTATCTATCACAATGTTTGGGAGCCAAGATGGGGTTTCCAGAGGGAGTTGGGGCAGGGGTGGGAGGCAGCCCTTTAATTTCACCACGTTCTGTTCAACTGGATCCCTGGTATCTCTGACCAGGGATCTTGCTGTTTCTCTGGGGTTTGCCTGCTTCTTTTTGGCTTGTTTTATTTTTGCTTCGGCGCTGTGACTGAGCTTGCCGGCTTGGCTTCTTTTGCTGCTCTGCTGTTGGGAAGCCCGGTGTGCCCTCCAGGACCGGGAACAGCCGCATTTCCCACCGGGCGCTGTCCCCACCCTCCGCACAGCCCGGACCCAGGGACCAGCCAGCTCTAGTGAGCAATCCCAGGGAGTCTCTCTCTCTCTCTGCCGTGTTTGGGAGCCGGGCTGCTGCTGCCAGTCCCCGCCGTGCCTCTACAGCTGCTCCAGGGTTTGTGCTACCCTGGAGCTGTTCGGGAGGTCCTGCGGTCCCGCTACAGCTGCAGAGCTTCTGCTGCTTCTTGCTTGCTGCCCCAGGTGAGCCTGCCCTGCTGTTCCGGCTTGCTGCTTCTGAGGTTTCCTGCTACGGCTCCTTTCGCTATGCAGAGGGGGCACCAGGATCGGCTGCCCGGTGGGTTTGGAAAGGAATCCCCTTCTCCATCGCGGCCCACCGGCTGCGCCCGCCATTACTGTGTGGAGAAAGGCAGCCGGACACGCGCCACAGCGCCCCCTGCAGGCGCGGGGGAATCACCGCACGCCTGGCCAGCCGGGAGCCAGCAGCACCCCTGCTGGCCGTGGCCGGAACTGCAGCGCAGGGGAAAGCGCCTGCCGCCGAGACAAGGCTGCGGTCGGGTTTCTGGGGATGTAAGGTTCCACAACTAACACTTATTCTTTTTTTTTTTTTTTAAATAAACATGTTTTTTTACTTTCACCCCCTAGTATCCATTTCTCTCATTGACAGAAGAGAAGGGAGTTATTGAAGCCCTTTTCTCCTTAGAGGAAATGCTCATTCCAGGGCATTTTCTCCTGAAATCTGTCTCAAAACCGAGACAAACCAAAGTCATAAAATGCAGATTCTGGGGTAAAGAGAGCCTGAGAAATACCTTTCTTCTTTAAAGATCGAATTTTTAAATCAGATTTTTTAAAATGCTATTTTTTTAAAAATTGAGGCCAAATAGATTTTTTTGTTGAAGATAAATTGCAGTTCTGACCCTTAAAAAATTGAAATGGTTTATTGATTAACTTGGACAAGACTGTCCATTTTGATATGTATGGTATTATGAAGGGTTTAAAAAATGAGAAAGTACATCACCAAACAACTGAAACTAGAAAGATTTCAGACATTCAGATTATCTTGAATTAAAATTGTTTTATATTCTATGGCCATCAGAGGAATTTATTAAACACCTCACAGTGCTCATCTGAGTAAGGAACATTTCCAGCAAAATGTAGGAGATGTACAGGTGATTCAGACACTTTTTTCTTACTGTCACCGTTGGAAGACTCTTTCCAGCCATTTAGAGAGAAACTGGAGACTCTTCCATCCATTTTCCCCCTAGTGTCATCTAACCAGTATTTGTCCTTATGCATGTCGTAAAATATCTGCAATTCCCTCTAGAAGTAATTCACAGGTGCAAACTTGCCTTTTAAAACCTGCACTAACTATTTATGATTGTTGCATTCATGGAACCAGCAAGGCAAGAACTGTAAAGATCCTGGAGCATACAGTGCTGCATGTGCTGCCTTTGTCCTGCACTGCACAGTCCACGTGACATTCAGCAGCCAAGGGCAAGGTCTTTTCCAGAATAACACCGAATTTTTGCACAGCAAAACTAACATCTCTGTCTTTGGGGCACACTAGGCAATCATTAGCACTTTTCTGACAGACACTCTGTACTAGATTTTGTGATTAACATATTCTGACCATTTCATTTCAAGAACAAGTCAAATGTTATGGCACGCTACATATTAAAGGAAAGCACTCACTTCTCTAAGCTCCACCTGTAATGCTGCTAAATAACAGTAATGATCATTAGTATCCATGTAGTAGGATAGGTTTACATGGGGCTTTGTAACTATGAAAATAACATTTCAGAGTGGTAATTGGGGAAATATATACTCTCTAGGGAAATCTTCTGATTATCTAAAAACAAACTTGGTTTGTTTAAATCCTTCTTGCATGACCACAAAGGTTTCTTGTTTCCTTTGAATTAAAATAAAAAAATTAAACATGCACATCATCTTGAAATCTTCAAAACATGAAATACTTTCTTATTATCTAGAAGGCAAGATTAGTTATTCTAGATACCTTACATTAGTTATTAGCCCTAAAAATATTCTACAAGGATGAGGTTTATGTTCCTTCATTGGACTACAGCATATAAGCACATATAATACATTATAAGCATAATAAAAGCAAAACGTTTCCCAGTATTTATCAGTATGTCTGCTGAGGTACTAAGAATAGAGCACCTCTCCATCATGGGTGTTATTGTTTATTTCTGTGATATTCTTTCTATGTATGCCTTTGTACACAACTGCTCTTTGGAGAGAAACAACGGTTGAAGTGTGATCAGAAATTCTGTATGTTATTCCAGAGCCATATAATCCAGCTGTAGTCTTTTTCCCACATATTCATCTTGTGAATTTCTTACCCCTCCCAAGTATGCCAGGAACCTTTTGGTCTATGCCATTATATTGCATATTCTGCTTCCAAACTGTGAGATGCAAGCAGCAAGCACCAGTACAAAATGCACATACACAGCACAAGTTAATCTTGAGATTTTTTATCCTTTTTTTTTCACTACTGTTCAAAACAGATCTGCTTCACCAAAATTTTCATTTTGTACACTGCTCTACATACTAATCATTTCAATACACCTTTCCCATTTTCAACACCAGGTCTGAAATTACTTCACAGAGAGGGTGTTCTTTTTGGATGAGGCACATAAAAGCAAAGAGAACAGTTGAGATGGTGACAAGGAATAGAAACACAAACTATGACCTTGAAGCCCCATCTAAGCGTCCTGTCCTGCAGAACACTCTATTACTACCTCAGCACAAACCTCCAGGACAGGTACAGGAAACACAAGTATATTTTGATTAGCGTATTTCCTCTTAGCTTTGTGGTAAAGGTTTGGCAACTTACCCCTCTTATCCCTGTCTTTAATTCCATGATGTTGAACAAAGGGCAAATATACAGCTGTTGCCATGGAGCATGTTGTATGTTCACACCCCAGCTTAGCACATTCCTCGTTGTGCTTACACCAGGATGTTCATTTAAACACTGAAAAGACACTGAGCAATGACTCCACAATGTATTGCAGTATTAAAAACCATCAACTTAATGACTAAGAAAATATTTTTAACTTTGTGAGCAGCAACCCATCTTTCCTTCGTACATCTCAAAGAGTGGATGGTTCTTGCTGTATGATTGAAGGCCAACAAACCCTGATGGTACCAGGTCAAAGAAAGTTGGAAGCTCAAATGTGCTTGTGGGAAGCTCCCTTCCAGCTGCCTGGTGAATCTACACTCAGATTAATTGAGTCAATTCACACACAGACACACAGATTGCACAGATTGCACAGAACTCAGTTTTCCAAATGGAGATGCTTTTCTAAGTGAAAAATAATTAATAAAGAATTAGTAAATGATTAGTAAATATTTTAGGCAAAATGTATTACAGAATCATATAACAATGCAGGTTGGAAGGGACTTCTGGAGATCCTCTGATCCAACCCCCTGCTTAAGGCAGCACCGACTTAACTAGGTTACTCATGCTCAGTCCAGTCCTGAATATCTCTCAGAGTGGATATTCCATAGCCTCTCAGGACATCTGCCCCAGTATTTGCCTACATGTATGATTCGTGCTAGACACTGAAGACAGCAGAAGATTATTGTTGACTCATTAGAATCAGATTGTTTAGCTGTCCAATTCATAAGAGTCCTAAAAGTTAAAAGTCCTTTTTGTAAGCTCATAAACCATTTGCAAGTGGGATCTTACTATTAAATGTGACTCAGATGTTTGTTATACTAAAGTGGGAATTTAAGTGTCCATTCATGAAGTGTCTGGAAAACAGTTTGGGTGTTGGAGCACCAGTGTGCATTGGTCTCTGCACTAACCCTCAATTAATAACAAGCAGACAGCTGCAGCCTTCCCCAGCTCCAGTTTGTGACTGGCATAGTGCCACAGAAAGAACATACACTAGCCCAGTCCCAGTGAGACAAATGTAGGGAATCAATCTCAGAAAAACCTACATTTATAAAAATATAATTCTGTAATTGCCCTATTCTACAGAGGGACATGGAACAAAGCCCTTTGCCACATCATTGCTGCGAATACATCCAGAAGCAGCTGAGGTATTCACACAACTGCCAAGTTAGGAATCTGACTAACAAATACATGGAAAATTTCCTCAGTAATATATTCACTACTTACATATTCAATACTGCTTCGAGCATAGACATTTCCAAATGGTTCCTCAGCTTCATCAGAGTTCCAGTCTCACCCTGATGCTTGATGGGTCTGCACCATCTCTGAACAGAAGCAGAAGGTAGCTGCAGCATGGAGATGTGCACATGCCTCCACTGGAAGCCTTGGAGTGATCTGGCAGGCGTTTGGAGCAGGATGGCAAGGTCTGTACCTCACCACCTGAGAAACTCCAGTGTTGCTCCTTAGGACCTCCCTGAAAGGAGTAATGGATTCCAATCTAGAGCAGCCCCTGTGACTGGAAGTACTGCCTGGATGGAAGTACTGCCAGCGTTTGGCTGAAACCTTATCATCAGGAATCATGATGACCTGAAAGAACTCAGGACTCATCAGTTAACAAGTCTTTGGCTTGAGTGAATTACCAGGGCTGACAGAGGCCTCGTTGAGATCAAGGAATGGTCCATCTCTTGCCAGAGGCAGCTTTCAAGAGATGTAGGGGCCGAGGACAGCAGGAGGGTAACCTGTGGTTGTCTCCTTGGCAGCACCATCAGTGGCTGTGATGGCAGCTCCCAGGACTCTGCATTGCCAGAGGAGGTTCAGGGCAGCGTGTGGCCATGCCATGCAGTGTGGCATGGTCAGCCCGACTCACTGCAGACACTGGGACAAGCCCAGATGTGTCAGTGCCTTTCACCCACCCTGGGAGCAAACAGCCTCCTCAGAGCCCAGCTGATTGCTCCAAAGCACACCCTGCATCTCCATGTTTAGAGCACTGTCCCCATATTTTAAATGCAGATTTCTCATTAGCTGCACTCTCAGATGATGAACATTGACAGCTTTCATAACTGCCTTTGCTGCTGTCCATAAGATAGTTTGTTCCTTCAAGCACCAGTAGGAAGTTGGTTTTACACTGGGCAGAATTCAAATCTCAAACACAAATTAAATCTGCAGTGAAAACCAGTGCAATAATTGAGGCCAAAACTTGGCCTACTGACCTTTCTCATCTGAATGCTATTTCTATAGGGATAATGATATATTATTCTTCCTTTTTGGCAATTACTCCTTCACAGATAATTTTTGAAATTTTCTGTGCCATTTTTCTGTGATGTTGCTCTGGTATCCTGGATACTTAGTTGTAATATTCTGTGCTCCTGTCACGCCATTATAGTTGCCTAAAGCATGTTTCTTTTTTCCTTTTTCTGCTCTACCTTTCTTTTGGCTCTTTCTTATATTCTGCCACCACATTAACTTCATTTGTGTAACCACGAAAATGAAGAATTCTACTGAATTCTGAAAGAAACCTTTGTGTTTCATGAGTTTTCTTCCCTTATTATCCCACTACTTTACAAACTGCTACTTCAGCTTTTCACTCAAAGGATCACCCCTCGGCCTTCTGCATTGTACAAAGTCATCTATTTTTAGACCTCTCCCTTTAAAACCTATCCCTGCATGGTATTATTCACAAATTTGACTGTTACTACTTCTGCTATATGGATGTTCCAAACCAGCTGCCCCTTATTCTAGTCTGGATAGAAAGTATGAAGTGGATATATGATTTATCCTTTTCATATTACCTTATGCCTGTCCAGTCACACATATAACATGGACAAAGTTCTGCATTTTCTTCTCCCTTCTGTGTCAGTGATGGGGAGAGATTACTGTCCTCCTTCACATTCAGACCCATCAGCTGGGGATTATTTTTTATTTGCTTCTCTGTCAGGTATGTATGACTGTTGTCCTGGTTCTAGCCAGGACAGGGTTAATTTGTTGTGGTAGCCAGGAAGGGCATGGCCAGGACCCTGATGTTGTTCTATACCACCTCACATCATTGCCAGGGCAGGGAAAGGGACTCTCTTCCAGGGAGGGGGGGTTTCTTCCAGGCAAGAAAATATAGAGGGACTGTCTGGTATTGTTTACTTACAGGGAGTGTTTCTGTGTGAATTATTTATTTTCTTATACCTCTTGGTGCTGTTACTGTTAATTTTTCTTATCTCATTGCTGTTTCCAGTAAATTGTTCATATCTCAACCCATGGTCTTTGCCTTTTGTGTCTCAAATTGGAGGGGGAGTAGAGGGTGGTTTTAGTGGGAGTACTAAATTGGAGGATATAATTTCTAAGCCGTGACAATCATTTAAAAAATAGTTATATCTCCCTGTGTGGAACTGCTGCAAAATGCATACTGCCACTGGAGATTCTTTACACAAAAACCACTGTTTCCTATCTTAGATCTTGGAGTAACTACATCTCATTGCCCATTTGTCTTGTTTTCCAACCCAGAGCCTTTATTTTTACCAAACTGTCATTTCAATCCTTGAAAATATCTGCAAAACTATTGCATTATCCTGCCTTAGATGTCGCTGTAAAATCCACTTTGAGCCCTTTAATACAATGGCCACTTGGACTGACCAGTGTCCCCGTGTAGCCTCCCCTTGTCCCTTGTCTCCTCTTCGCCATGTCACCTTTGCAGAGCCAGCAAGCCTCCCCTTTTCAGCTGGCAAAGCCTCTCTGAACATCTGAAATCCCAAATCCTCAGCACCTATAGACACATCTAGTGACACAGGGCTCCCCAAACCAAGCCTTTCACATCTCTGTGCTCAAGTTTACCACTTTGCTGTAAAAGGGCTAAGAAAATATTTTTCTACCTACCCCACAAGAACATGTGGTTTGTTTTATGACAGTCGTACCAGTAGCATTTGGAAAGCAATGACTCACTGAGTGGTAGTACAGCAAACAGTTCAAATATTTGTTTATGCTGTATTATAGCTAAACCTTTGTATTTTTTTAATGTGGAATCTTCACTTCTGACTAAGCTTTGGGTTGGATGTAAAAGTGTTGATCTGAAGTCTTGGCCTTGAGTTGAATCTGAATGAAGCCCATATGGTGAAGAAAAATATTGTGTGAACTGTACAAAAAACACCAAAAAAAGCCATAACTGAACAAGGTAGAGGAGAAAAAACTGCCAATGAATATAAAAGAAAACAGCATTAATCTTTTTCTAATGATTTCAGATAAAATTTTCATGTAAATTAATAATTGGTTTCTGCATTGCTGGAGTTGCTTTAATGTTGAAGAGCACCTTTAGTGATAGTCATATTTTTATTTTTTAAGTATTACTTAACACATTTCAAAATCTGTTTGGAAACATGAGTATTTTTAACAAATTCCAAGCAGTTCTACTGAGAGAACAGTGATCTGTTCATATAAACACTGGTTTGCTTAGAAGTCTCTTCAAGTTGTACTCCTGTTCCTATAAACTTGTTTTAAAATAAAAAATCAAAATCTTCGTTGTTTAAACCCCAGGGATTCCTACTTAGATTTTACTTGTAAGTAAATAAGGAATATCTGTGCTGACTTGTAGCACTGTAAAGGAAGTATAGGCAGAATCAGAACCATACTGGGTTGTGCTGAACCCTTCTTTGCTGATAAACACACACATTTCCCACACACACGCTCTCAGATAGTAGAAAACTGGAGAATCCCATTGAATTTGGCAGAAATGAGTGGTGCCAGCAAGTTTGTTGTGGGTGTGTTCAGAACTGACCACTTTTTAACATAAAGAACACCAAGAATTTGGAATGTCCTGCTTCTTCCTTTCTTTTCAACTATTACCACTGAAATACAATAACAAATTGATTTATTGTACAAAAGAAAACAGAGATTTGATAAATAAAATGTGTCACTGTGCTTTAAAATAAACAGAAACCCCCATGTTCTTTGGATTTCCACGTATGTTGTGTGTGATGATTAATGTCTATAAGTGAAAAGGATTTAAACCATTTATGGAGGAACAGATCCAAAGAGGTCTCCCCTATATTGCATAACAGTTTTTCATAACATGGATATGCACTCTTGGATTGCAAAGGAAAAATTCCTC
Organism: Leptocoma aspasia; assembly: GCA_013399835.1. Lineage (NCBI taxonomy): Eukaryota > Metazoa > Chordata > Aves > Passeriformes > Nectariniidae > Leptocoma > Leptocoma aspasia. Next base: position 1,295,565 of record VXAX01005980.1, read on the forward strand.
TTCTTCTTCTATATAAAGAATATTCTCAAGATTACCTTAACCTGCTGCTATAAAGGATGGTGATTTTTTCATGCACTTCTTTTGCAACTTTGAAAACGTGCTTGCTTTCCAAATGAAAGCCTAAAACATTTTTAACAAAATGAATGCATTTAGGAAGGAACAGCTGTTTGCTGTGCAGCCCATGAGCAATAAGCCTGGACAGAAATATGTTCCGTATCACAAACATGTCCAATATTAAAGGGTTTGTATGATGTCATTGCCTACAATGACAGGGACTACACAGGTTGACCAAAAAGTCTCTTTCTCATCTCTATGTCATCTGTCAAGTTTCCTGTTCTAGGGGACAGTATCAGTTTGTACAAAAACACCTTCCCTCCAGTGCAAGACTCTTGTGTATATTCTTATTCCTGTGTGCTCCAAAACCCACAATGATTGTGGCACTTCCCCCACAGGTATAGCTTATACACATACACTTCAGTATCCTAAGAAAAGAAAGTGATGTGGATTACATCCTTAAATTTATAGTGGGAAAGGGAAATGGCTTTAACAGACAGAGATTTGAGCACTCTTAAGTTCTGACCAGGAAAAATCTTTTGGAAACAGAACAAGAGAGGACAGGGTTATGAAAATGGGTCCTGTTGGCTGAGTGAGCAGCAGGGACAGATGGGACCAAGGGGGAACCAGTGTGGGAGTGGAGATGCAGCACTAGGACAGATTTGGAGAGTCAGAAAAGAACAGTACCAGACCAGAATTGCAGTTTCAACGAGACTGAATTTCACAGAAAGGTGAGACTTCACAGAAAGCTGGCATAAGGTCACAGAAGATATAACTGTTCGTGGAAGCCGTGGTTGGTTCAGGCCCTCAGCCTGGGCTTCATTGGATCTCTGCTGCTAATGAAGGCAAAATCCCTCTGCAGAAGGCCCCTTACACAAATGTTGCTCAGGAAGGTAACAAAGGGCAAAGTGTTGGGCCCAGAAAAGAGCAATGTGAAAACGCCACCTTGAGCAGTAACTTCTAAGGGTTGCACCACTGGTGTCAAAACAACTGATGGCATTGCACTTCTGGTTTTCCATCTAAACCCCAACCATGGAATCTCATAGCAGGATGGCTCTGCAGTATTACTGTCTCTCAGGAGAGGAAAATCAAAGGTGCAGGATGGGAAGCAGCAGGAGATCTTACAGCATTTACTTATTCTGTTGTGAGTCTTCCCATGTCTGTGTTGAAGGACACGTACCCAGTGCAGTGGTTTCCATACCAGTGGTTTCTATACTAGGTTGATAGGCTTTTCTCAGTGAAAATGCAGAAGTTCCAGGAGTTCCCTACTAAGTTTAAGATCTCTTCTAAGAAAATTGGAAAACAGAAAATAAAAACCCCATATGCTTAAAAAGAAAAAAAAAAAGGAACTGAATAAAAAGCAGTGTCTTTTGAGATTAATGGGGTGTTCACTGGTTTTCCTGGGAAGATGTCATTTGATGTTTTGCCTAAGAGTAATTCTGATGAGGAAAGGCTTCCCTTCCATTTTTAAGACCATCTAGTTCTTTCACTTTCATTTTGACCTTCTAGATAACAACACAAATTTAATACTGAGGGGGTTTCATACCTGGACCTACTCCGTGGGTCAGATTCTGAAGAGAGTCCCTTCTAATATGAACACTGGCTGCTTCAGAGGATATGTTGCCATATTTTTTGTACACCTGGAACAAATACTCCAATTACCAGATTTTGTGAAATCAAATACAAATACAAGAAAAGCAAAAATAAGTTACAAATACAAGAATGCAAAAGATTTAATGCTAATGAGATACAGTATTTCTCAAAGCAAAAGTAGGAAAAAGGGGGAAGTTAGGGCAGGCAGTACTGAATTTTTAAAAGACAAACATGTTGAATCAGATGGCCTTTATCTCAGAAATCTTACTGCCTTTCCTTCCTTGGCATTTTCTTCAAATACTCTTCCAACACCCTCAGGCACAACATGGGACAAAGACCTCCAATGTAAAAAACCCCACATAAGCCAGTACAAGTCCTGTAATCATAGTAATGAAAGGCAGTTTTTCTAGTGTCTGTCATGCAGTTGCTCTGATGCTCTGAATAGTTCACTAAGAGAGACCATCTGAACACCACTGATTACAGTTTAAATTGCTTACATGGATGTGCATGGCAAGAAGAGGAGATGACATGTATTTATTTTGGAAATCACTAAGTAGATATGCAACCTTCCAAATGTTTCTAGAAGCTTACTGATCTCCCAGAAGGTGTTTTCTGGGAGCACAAGGATTTTTATTTATGCTCTGCAGAGCTGTGAACTGAGATGAGTATGCTGTGCTTTGACTTTATAGTTTGACTTTACAGTAGAAATAATTCCCTAGGAATTATCCTTTTTTAACTTAGTCTAGATTTAATTTTTTTGATAAGCAAACAAAAACATTGTGAAGGAGTTGTTGTACTCTGCATATATAAGCAAAACACTAAAGTTTATGAAGCTCTAGATATTTGTACTTTAATTCATTAATGTATTTTTTTTATTTTACATGAAGTATAGAATGCAGATATATTTTTAAAGGCTTTTTATTTATGACTTTCATCCTAGTTTGTACAGCTGTCTATAGAGCTAGGTTTAAGGCTACTTGGAAGCTAAAAAGTGTGTTGTAAATGCATTTGCACAGATGCCATGTTCTTATTCTATTTGTTCTCTTTAAAAGTATTTGTATGGTAATACATCAGAACCTCAGTTCATCCAGAATTAGCCAGCAGGGGCAGGAGAGAGAGAATCCAGTGAAGCAATGATACGTGACATTTCTAGCAATCTTTTAACTGTGATACCTCTACAAGGTTTGTTTGTAGTCATTGCACTTTTATTAAATTTAACTCCTTAGTTTTCCAAAGCAAATATAGTGAAATCATGGATTTGCCAACTGTAACTACCAGGGTCACTTTTGGGAACATGTTACTCAGTTCTGATTAAAGATGGAAGTGAGGGGGAAAATGGAAAATCAGACACTGAAGCCCTAGATATTTTCTGCATATTGTCAGAAACATGTATTGCTTATTCTAGGTGAGGATTTAAAGTATTATTTCTATTAATCACAAGCTGTCACAGAAGGATTTCTCATTAAGAAAACTGATACAAGTTGTGCAACCTTAAGTAAATGCAGAAAGATTATTATTCCACATAGTACCTGTTAAAACAAATACACATCATTAAAAAAAAACAAAGTAGTGATGTTTATTGTTACTGTGGACTGTGGATAGAAGGAAAATGAGACAGACAGTAGCAGGTGTGGCTAAAACCCTGATATTTGTGCCTCCACTGAAGCACTTCCCAGTGGCACTCTAAAGAGGATAAATATTACTGAAGAACTTAAAGCCCTGTGATAGAAAGGGACCATGTTGAGAGGTCAAGTATATTCAGTGCTACCCTCAGATGCATTCAGTGAACAATGAGGCAGTAATGAGGACAGGAAAATATCTACTCAGACTTTTTATGCATCATTAGTCAAGCCAGTGGGTATTATGGTTGTACTAAAAAAATCAAGGAAAACAAACTAATTTTGGATTAAACCACTTTTTTTTTTCATTTTCTCCACAACAAAACAATAAACTGAAAAGAGGGTTGACCAAAACCAAAACATTTTATCTTCAGTTTGTTTAGTCTTCATTTCAGTTAGTTAAATTTGAACATTGATAGTTTTGTTCTGAAAATGCTGTAATGAAATGGTTAGTCTTTCCCAAATACATTTGCTTTCTGAATGTTTTTTCAGAAACTATTTAGTAAATTTTACCCACTTTCATAAATACTTTTATTCTCCCTTCATGATGTGTTTAACTGGTTATTCAAATTCTCCATTGCCATTATTTTATTTCCCAGGAACAAAGACTACTCGTATTTTCTCCTTTTATCCTCCTAATTGAAATGCAGGATGCTTCATCACCAAAATACTTGAGTGTGTTCCATATTAAAAAATACCCTCCACAAAACCTCTTCACATATAGCAACAATGTGAAAATAAGAAATCTCTGTAGTTAAAGATATGTGCACAACTGAAAAAAGGTGAGGGTGGAGAGATGGTTTTTTTATGTGATCCCAAAAAATGATGAGGTATTTGTCCATCCTTTTTGAGGGTCTTCCTTCACTGAGCAAGTTGGGGAACAAAGCTGGTGCAATCCCTCAAAACAAAGACAAGTAACTCCCAAGTAGGACCAAACTGACACGGAGTTTGTGTTCCAAGTCCAAAGTCCTGAATTAAAAGGGAGGGGACATGTGCTGTTTATCTGATACAGACAGAAAAGCAGTAACCCAGACTCTCCAGTACTGATAGCTGTGGTCTACCAAGTTTAGCAGCAATTGAATTTTTTCCCCAGGACATACATGTGTGTGTTTTGCTCCTTGGTACAGCGAGCTGCAGTAATTAAGGTAACAAATCCATAGGCAGCCCACACAGAGTTCCATGGTTCAATGTACAGTTTTTCTAGCTAGTCCCTGATAGGAAGATGAAAGTATTTTAAAGCCAAGGATAATTTGGACAGCTGCTTTCTATAAAGTCAACAAGATCATAATAAGTCTACTATTAGTTTGACAATTGAAAGCCACGCGTCCCACATGAGGACGAAAAAAAAAAAGGCTAGTTCATTTATTTTGTGAAGCCTTTTCCCTCTTTTCAGACAAATGATCTCAAACTTGCCCAGGCTGAGCTTCTGTTAATTGTTTTGCCTCTCTGAGCAATCCTGAAGGGAACTGTGCTAAATTCAGAGTAAAGAGGATGCCTTGCTTTGTTTCTGAAGTGGTTCTGTGTAGATACTTGATAAGCCAGAGCACAGGAAGGAGCTGTTTGGGATGCTGCAGTGGGAGCCCTGGAGATGGAGGAAGGTGTCCACTATGACTCAGACACAGATATCTTAGCACAGTTCCCATGTAAATGAACTGAGATAGAAGTATAATGTTTAGTTGCTAATTACATTTAGACTCCTTTGGGGAACCCACCAAGATTTCTATGAATGTACAGTTCCAGCCAGTGAACAGACAGAATTAATCCATTGGTTTGCTCTAACAAGGGACCTAAAATGAACAATTACTTACACTGCTGTGATTGCCCTTCTTCAAGGTTAAATTCTCCATACAGATTCCACTGTTGTTCTTCACATGAGATGATTTTTCCTTGAAGTGCAGTGAAAACTGTTACATGACCTATCCACTTATTTATTCTTCTAAATTAACAATTCTGCTTTGGGTTAATGATAATTTTTTTTCATTAGTGGCATCTTTATCTTTCATAAACCACATATTAAAAACAAAAACTTAAAAACTAAAGAATGAAAATATAAAACCTGGGAGAGTCATAACTCATCTTCCAGCATTGACTTTTCATGGCAGACATATGTAACAAAAACTGTTCGTTCTAAAAACCCTCCCTACCTTCCCCACATTACCAAGTATTATTCTAATACTTAATTCCTATTGCCATTACAACATTTTTCCTAATGACTTGATCTGAATTTCACTTGGTGCAGTTTAACCCCAGCTCGCTTCCAATGGTGTGTTTGGATTTTCCTTTGCATTGTCCCTCTATTTGAGGCTTGACCAGCATCCAGGTTCCACAGTATCATGATTAATTCACATTCAGGGTGCAGTCCCAATACAGTCCATTAGCCCTTGGTGTAGAAATGTTCCTTACAATGACATTCTCCTGCACCGGCTGATAAAATTCATTCCTTCAATGTAAGAATCCTTACAATGCCCTTTGTTTGCTATTTTATTTTTTAATTGGTGCATTCAAAAATTTTGTGTATTTACTCAAATATTGCATTCCTAAAAATACAAATTTTATCAGTTGGATGTACACTACTGCAAACAAGACCTTTGCTGTAACACACTGCAATTTGTTGTCATCAGTTCTCTGTTCAAGGTAGTTTCAAGACACAAAGAAGACTGGGGAAGCTTTTTAGGGACATAATATATGTGTGGATTCTGGAGAATTATCAGTAACTAACAAAGCAGCAAAAAACACTTTATTTGGCTCTTTGAAACAAGAGGTAGCTGAGGAATGTAACAGTAACAGTCTCATTTTGCAACCAGATTTTAAAAGAAATTGTGCTTTGATTAATGATCTCAGACTCTCTCTTGTTTCTTCACATTGGAGCTACTGCAAGTGCCCAGATCAGATTTGAGGATGTGTTTATGTCTCCTTTAATGTTTTCAGAAGGGGCAGTGGCCTTGCTGTCAATATACCACTGGGGCTCTGCATTTCACTCCTGTACTGCCAGGTCTGTTCATGGGAATTCTTTCTGATGCGGTTTTGATTTCTCGTTTTAGGTAGAGAGGATTGTAGACAAAAGGAAGAACAAGAAGGGCAAATGGGAATATCTCATTAGGTGGAAAGGCTATGGGAGCAATGAAGACACCTGGGAACCTGAACATCACCTACTCCATTGTGAGGAATTTATTGATGAGTTCAACAGACTACATGTTACCAGAGAAAAGCGATCCAGGCACGGGAAACAGGCCAGCACACCAAAATTATTGCGGGAAAGCCGTGGGTCATCTGTTGAGAAAATATCACATAGACCTTCTGAATCTGGCAAGTCTAAAGGATCAACACACAAAAGGAAGAGAATTAATCCATCTCATCAAAAACAGAAACGAGGATATACAGCAAAGCCAGGATCTGCAAATGACAGGGCTGCTAAAACTGTGACTTACCGAACTACTCCCAGCGGTTTACAGATCATGCCACTGAAAAAGCCACATAATGGTCTGCAGAATGGAGATGGCAGCCATGAGAAAGATTCTAGACATTTTGGGAATGGCTCACAGCAGCAAAACATGGATTTAAATGATCATGAAGGAGAACAAAACTTGCCCAGCATGCTGGAAGTCAGTAACAATTCCCCTGTTGTGAATGGAATTGGTATGTGATTTAAACAACTCCTCTGTGCGGGAGGGGGTGTTCATTGCACCACCTGCAAGTAGGGCCCACTCGTGCAAAAACTGTTGGCACACAAGTGATATGGTGAGAAGCACACAAACAAGTTCCACACTTTCCCTATATATATATTATACACTTTTTTTTTATCAGTTGTCTTTTTTCTCTTTCTTTTCCCATGGGGTGACACAAAGCAGTGTGGGCTTTGTCACATGCCTTTGCAGTGTAAATCCCTATAGGAAGCGAGGACAGGGCATGGAGTAAGAGTGACAACTGAGATATGTATAATGCTGCAACTTTGGGTTTGTGTATCACCACATAAGAAATCACTACTCAGTTAGGTGTGCTCAAACCCAGTGGTTTAGAGAAACCAGAATTATTTTAGAATTAATACCACTCTTGCTAAAGTGCCCTGGTAAGTGTGGCTGAATAAGATTCAAGTTCTCAGTATTAATGTTTGTCATAGTCAGGAACACTCAGTACAGCCAGGCACTTGTCTCTGACAGTGACTGGACACATCAAAAGTCTTAAGACAGACTTAGAGGAAGGTACAAATAGTCTTGAAGTGAACAAGAAGATATAAGAGAAATTTCTCTCTAATCTTCATAGTTACTGACTGGCTTAGTTCTCAAAGAATAAGGTTTATATTCTCTATAAAAACTATTCAGCTTAATGGAAATTAAATAGCTTCTCATTATCTATATGTGTCCAATCTTTTTGGTTTGTTTGTTTTTCATCCTACCAAATTTAAAGCCTCAATGGTGTTTTGTGACAGTAATTTCCAGGAGTTAATAATAAGATGTACATTTTATTTGATCAGGTTTTGAGATTTGGGATTTTGTTGGGGTGGGGAGTTGACCTTTACTTTCATTGAATAGCCTCTTGTCCCTCTATGAAGGGATGAAGTGGAGGATGCCTGTCAGTCAGTAGGCAGCCCCAGCCTTTTCAGCCTTCCTCCCACCTGGAAGGTTTTACTGATTCCTGAGAGTTTTAAGTATCCTCTTTAGCCATTGGTGTGGGGGGTGGTTTTAACACCTTTTAAAAACAGCAGGAGCTGTTCCAAATTATTTCCTACTGCTTACTGATACAGTGATGATAGAACCTTTGGAGAATTATTTTTTCTGCTCTTACACACTGCATAAAGGTTTTCATTGAGTAATCCACAGTTACTCTTGGGGTTTTTTTCCTTCCTTGTTACAGTTAATTTAGAACACAGCTTTATGTATGATCCCTTTCACTATGCATTTAATCTGCTCTACTGTTGCCAATTCACCTTTTTCTTTTGATTCAGTGAAGCTCTTCAAAATCTTTCCTACTTTTCACTCTACTTATTTTGTATTGCTTTCAAGTTTTCCTCTCATATTTCTCTTCCCAGTTCATTAATACATACATTAAATATACTAATCCTTCTGCAGGTCCTTGGGACAGCCAAGTTGACATGATGAAAAGTAACCATTTGTTCCAATTATTTATTTTTATTAGCTACTTTCTATAGCCCATGATAGTACTCATTTCCTTAACAGCTTCTGGTGAATTGCCCTGCCAAAAACTTTTCAGAAGTCAACATAAATTATATCACCCCGCTTTCCATTTTCCACCCTACTAGCAACTTGGCAAATGCTCCTTGATTTGAGAAGGAGAACTGACCTTGCCCAGTTTTACTGGCTATATGTGATAGCTACTGGAATCTTTCAAACCAGGCATCAAATATGCTATTAAAAACTCCCAAAACAGCAAAATGCATGGTCAGATTTAAATGCATAAGCACTCCTGATGATACCAATGAAATTTGAAGTTAAAGCACCTAAAAGTGTATTTTGGCTTTTGCATTTTGAGGAGTTTGAGCTCATGTAAAAATGCTTAAAAAGTTACCTGCTTCTTTAAGACAATTTGCATATCTAATTACAGATGTGTATAAATTTTTGGTGGTTTTTTTACTGTTCCTAATGAAGTTTTTCTAATAGTTTCATTTATGCTATTCGTGGGAAAATTCTGATACAAAATGTATCTTTGAAATGCATTAATTCCCATATTTTAGAATCTTTTGTTTAATGAAGAACTAAAGGGTCACAAAGAACTGTAAGGTCAAATGAGCCTTTCCTGTGTCCCCACAAGAGCTAAGGAATGGCCTCCAGCACCCCTGATTGAATAATCTCTGTCAGAGAGCTCTCGTTCAGTGGAAAGCTGCTTTGCCTGAGCAGCCAGGTGTTCTCTCCTGGCCCAAGAGCTGATCTCTGCAGCTCCTTTCAAACAGTTCTTTATGACAGCTTTTGCATTCTCCAAATCCATCACTCGTGTTCTGTATTTTGCTCCCCTTGCATTCTGTAGGCAAAAGTAAGAGATCTTTAAATCTCTGTCTGGTTCTTTTCTGAAAAGCCCATACTCAGCAGCCCTGCCAAGGTCAGAAATCCCTTGAGTCCTGCTGTGTGATACCCAGCACATGGTGGGTATGGAGTGGAAAAGACTACAAAGAGGAGAGATGAGACTGCCTGAGTAACAGCAGACAGAAACTGGTAAAGAAGGGTCAAAATCAAATCACTAGGGTTTTTCCTAATATTGCCCTGCAAGCTTGAGAGAAGCCACATTTCCTGATACAGGGGTCTGAAATGTCAAGTGGAAGAAACTTGCACTACTTTTCACCAAGTCCAACAATTTCCTGAACTCCCTCAGTATTCACACTCACACAGAGGATGCCAGTGTGATTCTGCCCTGTGTCCCATTATTGTCACAGAAACCCACTTTAATTGGGATTGATGCCACACTAAAACCAGGCTGAGATTTTACAGATTACAAATGAAGAAAGTTTCAGAGAAAAATGCCCAATTTGTTGAATAACAGAAATTTTGTTCCAAACATCTTGGGTTTCAAAACTTTCTCCAAATCTGAGCCAAGGTCCTAAGGCTGTGTCCCTAGGGAGCAGGAGCAGTGTGGCAGTCTGCCTGGCAGGACTCCCACGTGTAGCTTGGAGGCAGCCAGCTATGCCAGAGGTTTCAGGCAGTCTGCCACTGAGTCTGGAAGTTGAAAGCCTGGCATGCTCCATCAGTGCTCACAGGGCTCCCAGGCACTAGATGTGGAACAAAGAGGGAGCCTGGAGGACCTAGTTTGGCTCCCAGAAGCTGTGGCTCCTGGGCAGTCCCGATCAGAATCCGAGGAAGCAGACATTTGTGTCAGCTTTGAGATTGCCTGTATGGAACCCAAATGAATGTCAGATTCATTTCACAGCTAAGTCTAAGACTGCACAGAAAATATGTATAGAAATTTAAGGTTTGTTATGAGATAAAGCCTAAATTTGGAAAAGTCAAAAATTCCCTACAATTTGAAAACCTGGCTGTAGGCCCAGCTCTGCTACCAGTGTGGGCTTGAAGGTCTCCAAACCCCACCAATGTGAACCAGTATTTTTTCATATTATAATGATGTTTAACCACCAGTGCATTGAACCAAGAAATATAGACAGTAATGTTTAAACTAGAAGTAATCAAATAATAGCTATTTTGTTTGTCTGTCCATGCCAGTTCTATTCAAACAAATAACAGTTATTTGAAAACCAGGTTTTGATGACTCCTTGAATGAACGTCCACCAGTCTGTTTGGTTTTGTGTATAAATCCACTTGGGTACAAGTGTTTCTTCTTCAACCTCTAGACAAACTCCCATCAGGAAGCTCTTTACCCCAGAAGGATGAGCGTGTACCTACAGGTGTGTGCACAAAATGTTCAGTGCACCCCAGTAGAGGCCTGGGACCTTGTGGAAGTTGGGACAGATCTTTAATACCAAAAACTGTCTTCTACCTCCTACACGTCCTGCCATAAGCAGAGCAGAGTCGTCTTTACTGACAGTTATTTAAGGGTCTGCAAATTGGAAAATATTGAAAAACTCTGTGAAAAGCATCCATTGATGCTCCCAGGAGCTAACAGTACTGGTCTTTCTGATGATATTTGTTGTCTTCTGTTATCACATTTCTGTTTCTCTCCAGATATTGTAATTGAGAGTTATTGTTTTGTCAAGTTTCTTGACAGCATCAAAAAACATCCCCTTTTAATTTTCTCTTTCCTTTTTCTACATCGCTCTTTTTCTGTACCATCTGCTGAAGAATTTCTGCCTGTCATGTATCACTAAGCACTGCTTTTCTCCATTACAAAAATCTTTGTATTCTCATGGTGCCCTTGATTTAAATACTCTGTGTGACTTAGTCACTGCTTCCTCTTGGTTTTTTAGCTTTTCTGTTTTATTTATTCTGAAAGAATACTGGCAGTAAAAGACAAGCAAACATGCTTGCACTCTCAGTTTGGATAAAAACTCCTTACTTTTAGATATCTTACAGATGCTCCCTTAGCTGAAGAAGTCTGAAATTATTAGTAAATTATCAACAGGACACAGCTTTTATGTATGTACAGTATTAACCATTACCCACAAGAAAGACAGAAAAGAGGCAGTTAAAGGCTGTTGGGAAGACTGAGGAATGCCAAGCTGCTTTACCAGGGAGAGTGAGGGAGCATGGCTTATTTCACCTAGAAAAATTAAAGCCTCAGCTCCATCATCCTTTCCATTCAGCATAAATGCATACTGCTAATAAAAGCAGCAGTCCAGCTCTCCTTCCCATGACACCCTGACTGTTATTCCCATCCCTCCCTCTGCACCAGTTTTAGTACTGTTGAGGCTACAAGGCAAACTGCATCTGTTTGAAAATTAACCAGTTTTGCAGGGTGAGTTTTCAGCTGGAGCAGATCACCAGGCCAATTCATGGTGTGCCTGCTCTTACCAGTACTGGGGTTGCTGTGGAGGGTGGTGGCACAGGGACTGCATCATTAAACTGGCTCTGATTAAACACTCAGAAAATATGTATCTGAAAATAACAGGAGCTTGAGGTGTCCTCTAGCAGGGGGCAGGAGCAGTGGAAGGAGGTGTGGAGCTCCAAGTCCCCCAAAGCACTGAGGGTCAGTGCAAGCTTTCCTCACTTTCCTCTCCCACTCTTTGTCTGCCTCAGCTTTTTAAAATATAAATCTCTAATGTGTTTTCTGCAGTGCCTGGTAGAATGGAGCCCCAGTCTCAGACCCTTTGGCAGTGGTGGAGTATTGTAGAAGATGCAGGGATGGGCAGCTAAAATGAAGAGGATTACAGGAATAAAAGAGGCTTCAGTTAGGAGAGGGGGTGGCTGAGGGGCAGCATGATCAAAGTTTACAAAATCATCAAGGCCTCCGATATACTAAATGCAGAACTGTTGCTCCTGAAATCCCTTGATAGCAGAACTAGGAACCACTCACTGAAACTGGTGGAACATCAGATAAAAGCACAGATGAAAGAAAATTTTTCTCTGTGTAGTGGCTACCCAACTTCTCAAACTCATACCACAGGAAGCTGTGGAGACAGACAGCATCAACAGGCTCAGAAAGGGATTAGAGAAATCCATGAAAAGGTCCACAAGCAAACACTGAAGGAAACAGAAGGGATGAGCCCTCTCATATTTCTATACAACACTTAGGGATGATACTATGGGAAAGGACTGCAGAAAGTAACGAAGCTTGCATTTTCTCCTTAAATAGCATCCTTTACTGCCATCTTTTACGGCCATTCTTGGAGAAGGATTACTGCATGCAGCAGTGATCTGGGAACATCTTAGGTTCCCTTTAAAAAATATTGAAGCTACTTACAAATATAAATGTTGGCTTAGTGTGCCAGTTTGAAGTGGGAGTGTTTCGGCTGATTAAACACAAAGTAATAATTAGACTAAACCCCCAGTAAAGAGTATTTTCCCTCATTCTGTTTACTTTTTGTACTTAGACTGAGCATCAAATACTGACTTACTATTAAGCTAGAAAACCACACTTATATGTAATCTAAAGCTTCCTTAGTTAATTTGTGACATCCTTAATTTGTTTCATGTGCAGTATAAATTGCTTTGAGTCTTTGAATGTCTCTTTTTGCCTGTCACGGTCATTTTTCACCTTGACATACTCAGGTGCTGCTCCCCTTGTGTGCACTGAGCAGGTGCTGACTATTGACCCTCATGCAGGGACAATCCCAATGGCTCCAGTGGTTCCAGAGCAAACCTTCAGGAGCTCCACCACCTCCACGCAGCAGACATGCTAAATTGGCCTGGTTCCACATCAGTGTTGTCTTTGGAGTGTGCTGATCATTTTCTCCAGTTTATCGGATTAAACAAGATTACAGGGATGCACTGGAGACACAGAAACAACAAGCTACTCACTATATATTGTTCTGTTAATGATCCACTTTTGGAAATGGCACTTTTTCATTTATGTTTCTCTCATATTTAATTTAGATCTTTCCTCTGGTTAAATTTCTTTCAGCTGGCATCCAGATAGTTAAAATACTGTGATAAGATCTAGAGTTTCGTACATTATACATTCATTTACAAACTGAGTACATAAGAAAGAATAAAACAAACCAAAAAAATTACTGTGAGGCTTTTTGTTGAGCTGGATTATCTGAGTGAATTAATCTTCTACTATTCTCTTACCATCTGTATTTAAAATAGATGTAGCATAATCTTCCACACTAGGTAATCAGTACAGTTAGTCTGACACACCTTCCATTCAATGGGCATTTGTGCCTCTGATTTTGTAAGTTCTTTACACTTTTTGGGGAGTTTGAAATCACCACAATTCAGTAGCTTATTGCTGGTTAAGCACTGAATAGATAAAAAAGCAATATTTAATAGCCTGCCTCAGTCAAAGAGTTAATTCGTTTCAGTACATTATTCCCAATGACATTGGTGTTCTGTTAGTAATTTCATAAGTTAATTCCTGTTTGTAAGAATACATGTCAAAAAACAACCTTAGGAAAAAGAAGAAATGTGCCATAGGAAATTATTCATAGCATTTAAAGTTCAAGCACATGGTAATTTCTACACTTGTAGACACTTTTTGTCAAGAAAACAAATTTCCAATTCTTTTGGTTTCAAATTATTTTTTTAAAGTGATGATTTAGTGGAATTTGGCCATGTTTGCATGGCACCAGGTAAATCCTCTATTCAGTATAACCCAGGCAATGCTGTAGATGGTATCTCTTAATTCAACAACAAAAAAGAGTTTCCTGATTGACTGGACAGGCTCCTGGACAAAGGTGGGTCCCTGTGTGTAGCTGTGTGAGTACCCACATGCACACACCACATGAGACCCAGTCATGCACCGCTGAGCACTGGCTGTGTTTTCACATCCCATCTCCCAGCTGCGGTGCACGGACAGGATTTCACACACTGTGAACAATTCCACAGGCCACTGCCAACTGTGAGGTGTCAGACAGATCAGTTACCTACGTAAGCATCAGGCTGAAACGTAGCTAATCCAAAATGAGGGTGATTTTGGTTTAGAGGCATCTGTCATGAATTCACTGTTCAATTCTATTCCAGCAGAGCATTTTTAATTGGATGGTGGTCACTTAAACTATAAAATTTAAATCTGTATTCTAATATTCATGTCATCTGCCCTTTAAAAATTCCTAGCTATTTGAAACCAGGAGCTGGAACAGGTCAGCTTTGGCAGGAGTAAAGAACAGAACAAACAAAGGTGTTTTCATTCAGCTCTCTCTTGGCCTTTCTTAAAAATGGTGCATTGTGGGCTGGTATCTATATAAACAAAAACCAGTGACTTTAATCTCTGTCCCTCAACAACCTGTCTCTGCTTTATTTTTAATGGCAATAGTGTGAAACATCTGTAATTAGAAAAGGATTATTGCATACAAACCTTGTAAAGCTCCTTCAACACTCCCGCTCGGCACTGTTAGCAGTCATCAATATTGCCTATTACAGAAACAGTGTAGACATAAGCAAAGGAATGGTTTGCAGTTCATACACAGTGTAAGTCAGAATAAACTGTCTTTTAAAACTGACTTACTATTGCTCTCACTTGTTTTTAAGGAGGAATTATATCTTTCTTCTCACAGTTCTCTTTTTTCCCTACTGCTGGATACTCTCCAAAATGGCATTAGTTCCTTGGGTCTAGAGGTTGTCTGATCAGAGAACAAAAAGTTCTGCACGTTGGAGTACAGAATAAGAACAATGGCTTGAGGCCACATTTGACTAGCCAGGCACATTTTTCTATTTATTTTTTCCTATTATTTTATATTCATTTTTTTTTTTTGAAGCTAATAGAGAGTATCACTCCATTTCTTTGATGGTATAGAGGTAATTATGCTTCGATTCTTTCCATCTGCAAGGTTCTTCTCTGGCCAATGGAAGCTTGAACCTACACAGCACTGTGAAAAGGAAACTTGATGGAGAGAAAGATTATGTCTTCGATAAGAGACTGAGATACAGCGTGCGACAAAATGAAAGTAACTGCCGCTTCAGGGACATTGTAGTCCGGAAAGAAGATGGTTTCACACATATTTTGCTGTCAAGTCAGACTTCAGAGAACAATGCACTGACCCCAGAGGTAAGTGTCGAGCCCTAAAAGTCAAAGAAAGCCATCCTAATGTGTGGGTTATCTTGCAAACGCTGCACTTGAATTCAACTTTATGTATTTTTTTCCTAATTGATGAAGTTAGAAAAGGAATCTGGAGTACAGACATATCTAACTTTTTCACGCTTGGGATTCCTATCCAAAAGAATGCAATGGAAATTAAATTTTAATTCACATGGTTGAAAAAAATAAAAGTAACTAAAGGAATGGCAGAATCAGTATTTCCAGCATGGAATTCTGTGAAGCAGCTTTTCACACATTGAAGTTACTGATATTTACTATCCTTAGGAGAAATCTGGTCTCTTTACTTCTACTAAGCTCCAGTTTTATACAGAGAATTTCAGTCTATATCCTGAGACAGCCGTTCTAAATTCCATCTTGATCCCTAATTACTTTTTTCCTAAATCACTGTATGAGTCCTTATTTATGAAGTCTTAACCAATTAGGGACTCTATCCTCAACTGAATTGCATACAACATATAAAAGTTAAAAATGAATTCCCTTGTTCCAAACATCATACACACAAGAGCAGACTCAGACTTGCAGCTTGTACTACCCCAGTACACACATGGATCACTGGAAGGGCTGAGGAGCTTTTCCATCCATTCCCTGTGGCTGCAGTGCCCTGTTAGACCATTCCCATGTCAGAAGAAAAGGGGTGTCCATAAGTGCTTGCATCAGGATGGATGTCCTGGACAGAAGAGAGCACACCTGAGCCCTGTTCCACACTGGCAGTAAGGGCCTGATGGGCAGGGCTGCCATGGATCAGGGAGGGAACAGCAGGAGCTGCCTCCCAGCACCAGCCTGGCCTGGCTGAGCATCCTGCAGGCACAGTTCCTCCAAGGGCTGCCCTCACTGGGGAGATCTCAGCCTTTTCTGCCCCCAGACACTCCAGCACAGCTCTGTCCTACATAACAACTTCAAGAGTGCATGAAACACCAGTTTGAGCATCACCTGAGGGAGGAATAGATTGTAGCTTTGAGGAATCATTTTATTCAATAAGAAAATGAATAACTGTGAAGTTAATTACTACAACAGTCAGGTATGATGAGTCCCCTTCTCAAATGCACGCATACACATGGGCAGTAATACACTGAGTGATATTAAATGGCTAAAACTGATGGTACATAACATTTATCACTCCTAGTTTTTAAACTATCTAATATTTAGAAGGACTGTCTTGGTAATTTCCACAGAACACCAAACACTCGCTTTTAACACTAGTTTCTTAAAATGCATTAGATTGCATCAAATCCATCACTCCATCTCTGTCTTAATTACCACTAATTGACACTGCAGGTAATTTAAATGAAGGGGCTCAAGGGCCTGAAAAAATATGAAATCATGGACTTGCTGTGTTCAGTCAGAACAGACATACCTTTACATTGCTGGCTGTGCTGTTCCACATCAGCAGTGTTCAGATGCTCTAACCAGGGGATTAATTCAGGCTCCTTGGATCTGCCAAACCAATCCATTTCATCCTTTGAAAGTTTTCAATATGCCAGGAACCCACCTCTGTGGAAGAATAAATGATAAGCATGTAATAGTCCTCTCCCTGCATCACCAGCGTAGACTATTTCTAGAGCCTTTATTGAAGCTCACTTGAAAACCAGGAAATACATTTTAGAAAACCACTTTACTGACCAGGATGGTCAGGAATTAATCAGGTATTGAGTTCTCCACATGGAGATTGCCTGTTTAAACCTCATCCAGGCCAAGAGCAATCACAGGCTCTTGCCCTTGGAAGACTCATGGCTGTAAACATGAAACAGCTTCTTTGGCCTCAGTCCAGGCTGCTGCCCATGATCATTCACACCACAAAGTCCAGCACCTCCAGGACTGGCAATTTCACATTCTTGCTGGCAATTACAGCAAAGACCCCAGAAACTGAAAGGAGGAATGTGTTGAATGACTTGTCCCTGCAGTTTGTCACCCGTAGCCATAGGTGAGACAAACTGACAAAGCATTTTAGGGAGGTTTAGAGCATTTTCAGTTTTGATGCCTTTTATAACTTTATGTGAATACAAAGTACAAACACACAATTCCTACAAAATGAAGCAAGTGTGTTTCATTTTGTGTAAAGAAATGCTAACTTCAAGCTTTATTAGACATTCAGTATATTATGTTTGCCAAATAGCAAATGAATCATTTATTCAGAGCAGGTCTATTTGACGTGCTTAAACAGTGGCCTGGTTATACCCAGCCATCTATGTTAAAGAAGAAAAAAAGGAGTGCACTGCAAACAATCATTTTAAACTTTTAAACTTAAGCTTATACAAAATCCCTCTCACCCATCAGCAGCTCTGCTCCCCTTTGTAATTTACAGGAATCTTCAGTTGAAATTTAATAGTTATGATCAACCATGGACCCCTGCTATTTATGCCAATTTAATTAAAATAGCAAAGAACTTATTTCTACAAAAAAAAAATTAATGTCTAGAGAAGTCTACCTGACTCTTCATCCTATGTTGTTGGTAACCCCATTTGTGCAGGTGATTTTAGGACAAAATGTACCAATGCTCTTTCTAGCAGCCTTTGCACTGATTGAAGTTGGCTCAGTGCTTCTTTAGTAATTGAATTTTTTCTACAAAAATGTTCAGGGCACTATAGAAATTCTTTCTTATTTTTTACCAGAGCTTATAAAACTTCCAAGACAGTGTCATGAAACAGCACAGCTTGTTCTTATTTCAGTAGCTTAGGCTTACTACTTTTGTTTTTTAAATACATTTGTGAAATATTTCATTATGAATTCCATTAGGGCATTCTTTCTTGTGGGACTTTTGCTGCTCCTGAAGCTCTTTCTCCAGTGAGGCTGCTGTTGTTTTAACTCAGCACATCTCAAGGATCCAAATTCTGTTTCAGACTAAATGAACCCATCTGCTCTTCTCATTTAACACTATTAACAGAGCTAGGAGTTAATATTCCCCTGAACTGAAAGCAAAACATTCTCTAAACAGCCAGTGCTTCCATCGAAAAGTGACAGAACTACCTCAAGTACCTTGTCATACACAAGAATCAGGTTTCAAATTCCAAATGTGAAGAACAGGGTTTAAAGTTCTGCCAGGTGCACTTTGGAGCACTGGTTTGCCTTCACTTTTCCTAATCTGGAAATAATAAAAAAGAGGCAGGTACAAATTTACTGCTCTCTGTAGTTCTGCTCTCTACACAAAAGTAAATTGTGGGTTTGGGCCAGTGCTTGTGCCTGCAGCTTTAGAGGTTCCCAAGTCCTTTAGGTGCTGGACAGAAAGGACTCAGAATCAGTCACACAAGGTTATTTATGTAAAAAAGCATAAGTGGGGAAGAGGTTCTAAGAACAACAGAATGGCTTTGAAATTTGGGTTTAAGGTAATATTTACAGAATTATTACCTTTAAGAACATCACAGTGAGTCCTCAGAGATTCAGAAAAGTTAACTTTTATTAACTAGTGCTTCTATTTATATGAACAAGAGACTTCTGTTCAAGATACTTTGTGTAATTACGGTGATAAATTCCTAGTTCTTTGATTTTCCCAGAATGTAAGCAAGATGGAAAGCAAAGGGCACCAAATGCCTTTGGAAATTTCCTACATCCAGCAAAAGGCATTAAAATAAGCTCTTAGAAGTTTAATGAAGGTTTTAACTGGTTCATGTTTATTTTGTAATATAAGATGTCCTGTTCAAGAACTAACGAGATTATTTACTTGACAGGATTAAAAATATAAGCAACTTCTGAGAAGGTGATAATTTTATTATATATTTGTGTTTCAATAAAACAGTAAGTGAAGCACTAGGTCTGATCTAAATTTACAGTCCAGTCAACTATCATAAGCTAAACAACTGTCCCATACTGTTCTGTAAATACTGCCTCAGAAATTTTCAGCAAATGCATTCAAATAGAAATACTGTCCCCACAACTGAAAATTACCTAAAAGGCCATAAAAAAGCTAATTAATAAAAGCACAGATCTGGAGAATATTGCTAAGGAGCTCTGGAAATAGAAGTATTAGATCTGGTCCACTAGAGAAAATAAAATTTAGTTGGACAAATACCATAGTTTTAGCAAAATGGGGAAATGTTTAAGGGCTGTGGAAGAAAGAAAAAGAATATGGAATCTGACAAAGAAATGTAACTAAAGACAGGTTGTATATCTGTATTTTAGAGCTGAATTCACTACCACATTAAACCGAAATTTGGCCTTAAAAACAGAGAGCAGTTCTGAACTAAAATTATATTTACTTTACAGCACTACAGTTCAATACACAGTTCTGCAACCCTGCAGACAAACCAGCTCTTATACAATTATTTTCGTGTTTGCAGCTTCCCTGTAATCATAGAAATAGCTGGAAAGAAATGCCCATCCCCAGATAAGCGAGGGGAAAGCCAAGGCTCCAGAGGCAGCAGTGAGCAGCAGTTGCTGTCACCAGGCTGAGTGACAAAGGGACCTGGGGAATTTTGGACTGCACCAGCAAAGGAACCATGGCAAGGCTCCTGACCAAGGGAGTGAGCATTGACTTGGCTGGCATTGCTGGATTCCAATGAGCCTCCAAGCACCTTTGGATGATAAAGTTAATGACAAACTTAAGGCTCTTTAGAAAAAAGCATACTTTTTGGAGCCTGATAATGCTGATACATAATGGTTTCCTGGTTTCTTCTGACAGAAACAAGTGGAGCAGGGGCACTAAATTTCCCTTCCTGCTCAAAAGTAGTAACCAAAGCTTTCCCACTTTTAACCACATCAGAGAAATTGATTCCTAACAACAGACTCAATGGCATCTTCTCCAGAACACTGAAAAACCAGCGATGGCAGAATATTGGCTTTTCTTACAAGAAATGTAACCTCTGCTCAGAATTTTGGATGGGTTTTAGATGGCTTCAGTCATCCAGATCAGTGAGGGATGAGATAAAACAGACACAGGTTTGTAACAGTAACGATGTGTGTGAAGGAGAGCACTGGTAGCAGCAAAGAGGTGGCACATAGGCAAATACCACTGCAGGAAGGGGAATAATAAAGAAACTTCCTGAATGGCTATTCTGGCATCATACTTAATGCAACATTCCTCACTGGATAGAAAAATGCTTGACTGGTGTTCCCTAATATTATTTCTACATTCACCCTAAGAAAGAGTAGATTGTGAGATCTTTTACAGTGAATTAAGAGGACAACATTGCATTCACATGGAACTAGGAAAACCAAAATGCATCTATTTTTTTATTTTAATATCTACCACATTCTAAAGTTTCTCTTTTAACACTGAACTAAGGTTTTAGGGGTTTTTCCCCTTTGTTTCCCCATTATATGTGCAGTGTTGCTTTGTTTCTCTCAGCTGAGGGCTGAGACAGCCTCTGAGACTCTCAGAATAAACAGTGCTCCTAAAATTGCTGATGACATTTTTGTACCAGCATAAGAATTTCAAATACACTTCCAAATTCTGCAGCTTTTAATTACTTCACTTCCACCCACTGTCAC
The DNA here is from genome assembly GCA_013399835.1 of Leptocoma aspasia. Classification (NCBI taxonomy): domain Eukaryota; kingdom Metazoa; phylum Chordata; class Aves; order Passeriformes; family Nectariniidae; genus Leptocoma; species Leptocoma aspasia. The sequence goes on from VXAX01005980.1 coordinate 1,316,345, forward strand.
ACACTCAGTATTACAGGCGTTCTGAAGTGCTCTTGTAGAAGTGAAGCATCTAAAATTCACCACCTGCTTTCTCATGCCTGGTCCCAGCAGCCAGTAATACTCCTCTTTACACAAACCCATAGGAACAGCAACACAATCCATAGGATTTCTATTAAAAGGCTACCTAGGGGGTGGCAACACAAAACTTCAGTGTTGAGGGACATTTCTTAAACAAGGCACTTTAGAGATCTAAAGAAGTTTTGGTAACAGAAAGTAGTGAACAGAAATAATCTGTTCTAAAGGCTAAAAATCTTGGGTTTCTCTCACATGGAAACTCTATTTAAATCCCCAGCCACATATAGCTCTCTCTTACCTGAATTTACACCAACAGCAAATCTTTTGGTGCAAAAGAGAAAAATTTGAAACAGCAGGACCATGTCTATAGGAAATCCTTTGACACATGGATATGATTAAGGATAGGAGGTGTCACACTAGATGAAATCAGGGCCCTTGCAGTGAGGAGCAAATTATTTGCAATGAGGAGCACATTATAGAGGAGAGGGGGCTGAAATGAGTTACAGCTCACAAACCACACCAACTGTGACCAAACAAGATGTTACCCATCAGAAGTTTATGAAATAATATTTCCTTTTAAAAATCATTAGGAAACAATTCTCTGTTCAGGTGAAAGGCCATTTTCCTACAATACCAGCAGCTCAGTTCTATACACATTTTGATTAGGTTTGATTTATGGTGCAATTAATACCTTGATCCAGTTGTAAAACAAAATCAAAATGTCTCTTTTTCAAGGGACTTTTATGATTTACCTTTTGTAAACTGTAAAAATGAATAATATATTTGTCATGTTGATGTATATTATGTCCTCTTGTCCTGCTTTGCTCTGGTTGAAGTCATATAAACCAAAGTAGCTGAAGAACCGAAAACTGGGGTTTACAAATTTTGCTTTCAAGCTGTTGAGGTTAATAATAGGCTTTTGCTGTGATAAACATGTTCCTGAGGATACAGTGATGTACACAATGAAAATAAAAAAGTGATATTTGAAATTATTAAATTGCAATCAAATAGCATAAGCTGGGTAGAATTTCCCATACAACAAAGAACCGCCAAGTCCTAAAACCTCTTTGAATTAGTCAAACATCAACAAAGCACTGCCAAATATAAAATATTTTGCAAACTCTCAGTGTTATCATACTAACGATTCTAATATGATTCTATATTAAAATTATATATATAATTGATGTAACTATTAATAGTGCCCAAATTTTAAGTCTCTCAAAATCAATAAGGTTTGTAAAAGTAGGGAAATGATATTGCCACGGCATGCATGTCGAATTGTTTACTTTTCTTTATCCACAGATCATGAAGGAAGTTCGGAGAGCATTGTGCAATGCATCAGCTGATGACAGTAAACTCTTACTTCTCAGCGCAGTGGGAAGTGTATTCTGTAGTGGCCTAGATTACTCATATTTAATTGGCAGGTTATCCAATGACAGAAGAAAGGAAAGCACTAGGATTGCAGAAGCTATAAGGTGACCCAAGCTTACCTATGATCTCTAAATTATGAAATGCAGTGTGTGATTATAAAGATATTTATCAGGTCCAAAAATGTTGTCTATTTAAATGTTGATTTCATTCTAATTATAGTCCTGCAAATTTGTTGAGTAGAAAGAAACTTGGACCTTTCCGTATTAGAAAAGAAAGCACATTTATTCCAGTGCTAATATCCATAGGGATTTATTTTATTCTAATTCTCTGTATTTAATATTTCAAATAATTCCTCCAAATTCAAATACAACTTTTTTGTTGTTGTTTTTCCAAATTCAGTATTGCTTCATGTCCTAAAGTGGTTCCTGAAAGGCAGATCTTTTACTTGTTTTAATGTTCATAATTTTAATGAATTTCAGTCCAAATGGGAATCCATGGCTTACTCATATTCTGTTGAAATAGCAGTCTGCCACTGTATTTCAGAACCATACTAGAAGGGTCTCCACTCTTCTTAAATTTAAATTACTTAATATATATGTAAATGTAGTTTTATTTTTGTAACTAAAATGTGACTTTCCTTATATATATATATATATATATATCACATCACCTTAATAGAATTCCAGGGTTTATGACATGCAGTCTGCAAATCAATCTGCACAACACATCACCAAATGTTCCATTATCCACAAGGTAGATTTTCCAGTATAAATCAACATTATTCCACTAAAGCCAAAGGTATTTCACCAGTCTGTACCAGGAGACGATTTGGTCCCTTTTTTTAACCCCATTTCCTACAAATAAACATTCTTCTGAGAGCCTTAAAACTTTATGCAACAATTCTATGAAGGAATATTAAAGAATTTTTTTACAAGAGATCTCTACTTGGGATTTATTAGTATAACATAAGATCAGGTTTAGGTATTACACCAAGTATATTAACCACCAATTATCTTGGTTACAACTACTGCAGATCAGTTTGGATTCTGGGTTAAAGACTTTTGAAATTCTCAAAGTAGCAATTATTTTGAAAGACTTTAAAAGATACCTCTTAAATGTAGTAAGTTACAACCTGTTTATAAGACCCTAAATATGCTCAAATATCATGGAGTGGTATTTTTTAAAAGAGAAACCCTCTGAAGGACACAGCCTAAGTTTATTTTTTAAATGTGAGGAGTTTTATAACAAAGTGGAACCAAAAAAAAAGTGAGGGAAGAAAATCACTATTCTTGTTTGAAAACACAGGCACACTCACCGCCCACCAAAAGATTCAAATTTAGTATTATTCTTGTAAAAGTTGTGCAGTTAGGTGTTGTTATATACATTTATTTGCACACATTTAATATACAGGTATATTTATCAATCCAACATTTAAATAAGCCAGACTGTGATACTCAATTTTTCCACCCTTGGACTCACAGAACACTCTTGAAATATTGGTACAATGTACTGCTTGTACCTTGTCAAGAATGTCGGCTTCAGGCCCACTGAAAATAGATTTTTATTGTACTTCTGGAAACAATACCCTACGTTTTCCATTTAGCACTCTCTGTGCTTTCTGTGAACAAAGGACTCAGCTCATGGAAAATAAACTGCAATAAGAGAAGAAAAAAGGTCCATTGCTTTTTTCAGTGGTTTGGATGTCCTAAAGTACATCCATGGATCTCTGCCCCCACTGCTTTACATCAAGTTAGACTTGTATCAAAGTGAAATTGAAATCTTGGTTCCCATGTGTTTCCACTTTCCAAACGTGGCTCTCCTATCCCGGCCACAAGTTCCAACTGAAGTTTCAATCCTGTCGAGTCTCCTCTCCCATGAATGGTCCATTCACTGGTGCCATGCCCTCAGCCACTGGGGTTGGCAACGGATGGATGTGCAGCACTGCAGCTCCTCTGCAGGCACTGATCCATCCCAGATCCATCCCAGACCCACCAGTGTGAGCTGCCACCATCCACATGTCCTTCCAGAGCAGGGAAAGGGCAGAGAGGCTGCACAGTGGGGCCTGCAGAGCCCTGGGATTGACACTCCCTGGAAGGCATTCCCAGCACTGGGCTCACACCACCAGCTGGGCACACTGTGGGACCTGAGCCACAACATTCTGGGTGTGCTCAGAAGCAAACAGACAAGGACAAATTTACCTGCTCAGCTTCTTGACAGCCCTGGATGTACCTACAAGCCCTGACCAGCAGCAAGAGCCTGAAGCAGTGCAGAGGTGTCTGAGCACCCCAGCGTGTATTCTATGGTCAGCTGCCCAGATATGCTCTAGCAAATCCAGAAGCCTGCTGCAGACACTTTTTCCTGTCTTTGAACATCTGGATCTACTGTGCAACAGCTGTAATGTGAAATCCTTTTCAAAGACTGCTTTGACTTGAAACAAGTAGCCCAGAAACTCCCTGTGTGAAGTTATGGTTTGGAGACAAGGAAATGTGCCAGGTTCAGTGTACAGAGACAACCCACTGAAACAAGGCACCACCCAGGAAACAAAGATAAATGGAGTGCTGGACACTGCAGCTTCTGGAGACCAAAGGCAGGCATTTGTTTCCCTCATCATCTCCCAATATTGTAGGCTTCCACTCCATCCTATAGGTAGCATGTTCCACACCCATGCATTTTACCACTCTCTATGCCCCCCGTTCTTCCCTCGTGACAGAGGCTCGCTGTGCCTTCTCAATGCAATCTCCCACTCTCTCCAGGTCCTCCCTTCCTTGCTCACTCATATGAAGATTTCCTTCAACCCTTCCCCTCCATTAGTGTGTTCTGCTTTGTTCTTCCTCCACGTTATCTGTTTCCTCTCCACATCCCTAATTGCTTTTCCATATTCACTTCCAGTCCCATTTATCACCATGATTCCTGCTTTTCTCCACAACACTGGTTTTATCTGCCTCCACAGGGTCCTCAGATTTACTGCCACCATTTATCCTTAGTTTGCTTTCTTTTTACCTATCATTCATCACATCCCTATTCACAACTGTAGTCCTGTCTGAAAGATGTTAACTACTGAGGTTCTCAAAATTCTGGAATTAATGAGATGCAGTGATCCACAGTCACTACTCAGTCATAAACAACCAAAGAAATAATGAGATAAGGGAACAACATTGCTTCTGCAATGAAAATGAATCACAACTCTCCTTAACCCTGCTCTCCTCTAGACAGAAATGGTCTAGAACAGACAAAAACTATGTTCCTTATTTCACTCTCTTTGTCTTGACAGTGATCTCCTGGTTTACTACTGTGAACAGAGCTGCATCAAATCTCTATTTCCCCATGGTCCTCCTTACTAGAGGACTTGAAAACCAGAATGTATTAATTGAAAATTTAATGCTGGGTCATCTCAGACTCTTCATCCTCATTTAGAATACAGCCAGTGCCCCTGCACTTCAGCCCAGTTGCCACATGGGCTCTCCAACCTGCAAGGCCCACCTGTGCTCAGGTACAGAGGCCTGGATCCTTTTGACCTCAGTGGGAGAGCAGCAACTCATCAAAGGGTACATTTGACAAAATGTTCTTTCCTAAAATCTGTCAGCAAAGATGCATTCTGGATCTAATAAATACTCAGTGCAGGGACAGAATCTCCTCTTTTGCTTGGAATTTGATTTATCCATGTCTTTTTTCTAAAGTAACTGAGCATCTCGTTTGCCTCCATATACCTGCTGTGCACTGAGCTGCTGGAGCCCATAATTTGCCCACAATTACACTCTTGCTTTTTCCTAATTGGTGTTAAGGCCGTTCCGTTCAACAGATGTCTTTCCACAGCTGCTGGTAGGTAACTTATTTAAAAGCTCTCCTCATTGCACAGAATTTAACATATTCTAGTTCATTCATCCAGATGAATCCGATGACATTTAACTTCCCTGTTGTTTCTCACCACGTTGCTGGGGTAGTCAGGCAAGGGCATCTGCTTTGTAACAGCTTTGCTGAAGACTTTTGCAATGAAGACTCAACTGAAGATCACTCGTCCTGTTCAAACATTTCTCTCTCTGATTCCCCTTTGCACATCTTGTTCTTTCTGCTGGTGTGCCATAAATATTGATAGTTTCCTAATCCACTGATGGGACTTGCAGTAAGCTTTGACACAGGATCTTAAGAGAATTTTTCAAAAAAAAAAAAATATTCAGACTATAATATTTCATCAGTAGCCAAACCAGGTCCATCCCAGCCACTGTGGAGCAAACCAAGAAGCGCTGTGTGTACAAACTCAGGAGTTACTGGTCCAGAAGTAAAACTAAACCCAACCAAACCTTTCTGCAAAAAGTACAACACTCAGTGCAATCCACTTAATCAGGCCATATACAACATACACAGAGCTATGCAATAGCTCAGGTACTCAGAAAGATTAAATAACTAAAAATAAGCAGACTTTTCCATGTGCAAACTAGAAAGTATCTTGCAGTTCTGACCTCATAAAACTGGGTATTTGTTGTGTTCTTCTGTGGTTCTAATTTGTTTTCAGATTAAGTACTTTAGACTTGGATATTTATGTGTTACTTCTGTATTCAAGATCTTTCTTTTATTTTTTATTTTAGGGATTTTGTAAAAGCTTTTATTCAATTTAAGAAGCCAATTGTGGTTGCTATCAACGGCCCTGCTCTGGGGTTAGGAGCTTCTATTTTACCACTCTGTGATATCGTTTGGGCAAGTGAGAAGGCTTGGTTTCAGACACCATATGCAACAATCCGACTCACTCCAGCTGGCTGCTCATCATACACATTCCCACAAATTCTGGGTGTTGCACTGGTAAGGTTTTCCACCTCAAATTGCTGAAGAACCTTTCATAAATTCCTCATCTTTCTCTCTTTAAAAAGTAAACAATTTTCTTAATTGTCTTTAATGGAAATTAAATCTGTGGAAAGTTCATCTAATCACTACCATCTTCTTATCACAAAATAACCGTGGAATTCAACATACAACACCTGCTGTACACAAGAAAGATTGAAAAAGCAAATGGATCATGGTAGAAAAGTAAAGAAATACATTACCAGAATAACCTTGCAGAGTAGTTGTCTGCATTATTTTAGGAGTGGGCAGCAGTACAGCCAGATACAGCTCTCTGCTCTTTAAAGATAATCCACAATGATTCCAGTAAGATTGCTTAGCTTTTACCAGTATAATAAATCAGAATTTTCCCCACAAGTATTTCCTACTGGGTTCCATTACTCTCAACACAGTATCCCTGACAGTTACTCTTGTAAGATCAGCAATACAGATTCACCATGCATGCCAGCACATTTCTCTTAAATTAAACCCATGCTGTGCTCTGGCCACCTGCACAATCCTCAAATAGCTACTGAAACTCCTTTTAAAGTATTTTGCAGTATGGAAAGATACAGAAGAACATTTGTAATTTAATTGTAAAAATAGCAGGCAAATATGAGAAAAAGTTTAAGGGAATTATAACCCAAGATTACCAGAGTCTTTTGATTTCACAGGCAAATGAAATGTTGTTCTGTGGGAGAAAGCTGACAGCACAGGAAGCCTGCAGCAGAGGACTGGTGTCACAAGTATTTTGGCCAACAACTTTTAGCCAAGAAGTAATGCTACGAGTGAAAGAAATGGCATCCTGCAGTGCAGTGGTAAGAAATCAAACTCCATTATTAAATGATATTTCACAGAGGGAAGGTGTGCTCCCAAGGCTCGTCACATGTGGAATCTCAGTTTCCACAACCATACCTGTGAAAGAAGGCTGACATCAGAAAACCTGGATAGGGATCAGTGAGCTCACGGAGTTTCTCATTTTTCAGGGACTGGGGGGTGGAGGGGAATATTTCACAATATTAGCATTTATTCAATGAATGGCACCTCCTTGCCCCAGATTTTGAAAGCGGATTTTAGCACAGGTTTCCTTCATGAAGGTGTAACAGTCTGAAACTCTGTACTGGGAAACCTCTGTAAGAAAACAGATTTGCCTTTCACTTTGTCCTGGCCTACCATGTTTCAGCTGAATCTGCCTTCTTTGTGCACCTGCACAGTTCTGCTGCTGCAGAATGTTCTACACAGCACCCCAGAAGGGTAGGATAGTGCCAGCTAAGTTCTGCTGTGAAGGAGAGGTGAGATCCAGACAAGAGGCATTTGAACACAGTCTGGTCACAGTGTATTATAACTTCCCTTTTGTGTACACAAAAGTTGAAAGAAAATCCTTTCCTACCTTTACTTCCTAGGGGTTTTTCCCTTCGGGCAGATATACTCCTATTCTGGGCACATCCTTGTTTAAAAAACGTGCAGTGAAGAAAGTGATACTGGCTGCAATAAAACTGCAGTAATTAAAGTGGAAATTGTTATAGTTTCTTGCTATATTTCCTTTGCCTGAAACTGTCTCAGCATCTCTCAATTTCATTTAAAGGATCTGCTGTAAAAGGAGGTAGAGACACAAGAGATTTTTAATTAAACAAAGTGTAGATTAGATCTCACAAAAGACATTGAGAATGAAACTCTCTGGAAATGTAGCAGAATTTTATTTGATGATGCTGATATAAATGTGTATTATTTGAGTTGGGAAAACCTCTGGGCTTTACTGTTAATTCTTTCTTCCCTCACTCCTATTGGCTGTCAATGAAATTTTCTCAAGAGCCCTTAGGAAGACAGGTGCTGACTCGTGGACAAAGATAAACCTTCAAATACTTGTTCACAAACAGACCACAAAAAATACACAGGCCCCTTGACTTGCTATTTAACACCATTTACTTGAGTTAAAGACAAATACTACTTTGCAATAGCGGTGTTGAAACCCACAACACGTAGGGCTTAACATGAAGGTGTTGACAAAGCTGAGTGAAGAGAAGGCACCTCCCTTCCCACAGACACTGTGTTAGTTATATTCAATCTCCTGTCCTCAGAAAATCGGTAATGTAGGAATTATTATTTGGTTTGTTTGACCAGTTGAGTTCCTTGCGAGATACTTTAAATACATACTGGTGGTGTGTATTAAAAACTAATTTTAAAGGAATCAATCTCAATATGCTTAAAAATGGGTCTGGGAAAAATGAGCTGAACTATGGAAGCAACCATGGACCTGCAGTTTGTGCCTTTCAGAACTTGCAACAATTACTAAGGGCTTGAGGTTGGGCTTTCTATTGCAAAGATCTCAGGTGATTTGTTGTATCTGCCAAGTAAATCTTAACTCCAGAATACAGTCAGAGGGTGCTTGATTTGCTTAGCACGATTCTTTTACAAAATATTTCACTTTTATAAAAATGTAAGCAAATAGGCTTAAAAAGGGATTTGCAGTAAAGGCCCTTTCCTATTAATTTCTGTACTGATAAGGAAATAATACATGAGGGAAAATTTTTAAAGATAATGGACATCCACATTTGGGTTTCCAACATGTCTAACCTTAAAGGCCACCTTCCAGAAAACAGGTAGCCAGTATATTGTCCCTCACACATTTTCATTTCAATGTGAGGGAGTTCTGCTCCTTCTTGTGCTTCCTTCATGGCAGACCTTCAATAAACTAAGGTACTTTAGAATCCCTCATTCTTTTAAAATCCTGGCACTAACCCATCAACCTCAATTCTTAAAGATGCTGACTATCAGCAAGTGGAGTTGTGGCTATAAATCAAATGTAATTTCTGTGCCCAAAGGAGTTATTTAGACTGTAAAACAGAGTCAGTAGTCTAAAAATGCTGGGCATGCCATTATCCATAGTAGTTTTTTCAGATTCACAATAAAATACTGAGCTGTATTCTGGTTTTAGGTACTGGAAGAGTCCAAGTGTCTCGTGCGGAGCTTCCTGAAATCCGGACTTGAAGATGTGAATGAGAAAGAGTGTCAGATGTTAAAACAGCTGTGGAGTTCTTCCAAAGGACTGGATTCATTATTCAGCTACTTGCAAGACAAAATCTATGAAGTCTGATATCTTGGCCTAACTTAAAGAGAAATTGCTCCAGTTGTGACCAGAGTCAGACATGACCATGTTTGAGAAGCAGAGGCAATGCACCAGTGAGGAATTTGTGACAGTGATCCCAATGCCTGTGGCTGTGTGAGCTCCACAGCTGCTGGCAGCCGGTTTGATTTTGTGTAACCAAGACGTGGGCAGGCGTTCAGTGCACGTAACCTGTGCAGAGGCTGCATCTTTCACATTGCTCATCCACATCCAACTCTACATTCCATGTGCTGAGGAGCACCACTCAGCCCAGCAAGGCTCACCCACCTGTAAGGGTTTATTTTGTCTGTCCTTCTTAACTTATTCATGCTGTTGCAGCAAATCTGGGCTGGCACAGAGGGCTCAGTCTAAAATCCGGGTCAGCATGACCTTTTGTAGACCCAAAAACCATACGTTAGAAATATGTTAATTATTTTTTTCTAACAGTTTAATGGAAAAATCTGATAATTTATATGTATAATATGTAAAGTTAGTTTACAAAAACTTCTAGAATTTTTTTCTTTGTTAAATTTATTTAACTTATTTATTTTGTGTTCATATTCAGCTGTTTATTGATCACAGATCTTATTTTCATATTTCCCTTTTGACTGAATTAAAGGCATCACATGAGAATGCAAACACATTTTTAGCAGCAAACTGAGTAGAAAAATAAAGAATATATACAAAACCCACAGAATGTTGTGGGCAGTAAATGAAACAGCCACGTGCATGCTCCTCTATGTGTAAAATTGTACAAAAAATGTATGAAAACAGATTCATTTGCCAGGATTAAGAGAAAAAAAAGTGGGTTCTGACACAGTGAGTCCCCCTTAAGTCTCTCTTCACTTTCTGCCTTCTTGAGGAGCACTGAAGGGCTCACCAACGAGATGCTTTATTTAAGTTTACTATATTCCTGTTAGCCGGATATCAGTAACAGGGTGAGTGGTGCCGTTCCGTGGCATCGTACTGTTTTTCAGGTTTAAACACCCCTTATGGTCTGAAGTCTAAAAGCAAATCCTTATGAGCCTTAGTCTAGTTGCCTGATTCCTCAGGTGTGAGATAATTTCTGCTCTGGAGGCCTTTGGGTGTGGGCCAGCAGTTTATACAAGGTGCTAGGCATTGAACTCAGTGGAGGCTGAGGTTTTATTTTGCTTTTCCCAGCTCTCCACATCTGGCCAGCCCACCACCTGTTACAAGAACTTATGGCTATCCATAAAAGCAGTCCACAATAAACAAGCAAAATCCAGTTTGCTCTTTTCGAATGTGATCCTAGTACTGTTCAGTGACACTGACTGACTTCTGAACACTGGATCTCTCTCAGCTCTTTCCTGCTATGGGCAGTTCATGTGGAAAGGACAGGAGCATGCTCTGAGACTTCACCCACCATTATAGTACGCCCAAATTGAAACCTCTTGAAGCAGAAGCTTTGCACATTTGTTTGCTTTGTAATTTGTGCACTTGCTCTCCATCCTTGAGCTCAGTGACTTATTATGATTTAAACCTCTGCAAATGAGGCTGCTCAGCTTTCTCCCTTTTAGCATTTCCATAAAGAGTTTCAACAAAGCCTTTGTAAAGTTAGCAAACAGGTGATTACAGTAAACAGTAGCCTGCAATATATTAATGTAACATTTCTTTTTCCACAAATAATTAGAAATGCTGGTTTTATGCTCTAATTGTACCACTGAATTTTAAGGAAATTATTAAATGCGGAAGTTCTTATGGAAATTCTTCATTAAAAAGACAGAATCTGGCTTCTAATTAGCCTGTTTAAAATGTTTTTTAAAAGAAACTTACTGAAACCATTAGCTTATTATAAAATGACAGAAAGAGAACTCTTTCAAAAACTATTTGAAGTGATGGATGCACCACTTGTTTGATGCCAACCCTTGCTTTTGTCCACAAGCTGCCAGCAGCGCCGCGGGGCGCGCTGGATCGAGGCCCCGGCCCGCGGCGGGGCAGGTGCACACCTGGGAAAAGAGGGATCACCCAGGTGAAACCACTCACACACACACGAGTTTGCACAATCAGGCCTCCAGCATGTACCTTCAGAAAAAGAAAAAAAGGCAATGGAAAGTACCCCGATTCCTCAATTTCCTTTATTTCCTTTATTCCCGTCCAGAGAGCCATAACTCCTAGTCATGTGTTAATAAGATATTATGAAGTTTATTTCAATACTATGCTTAGTTTTTGTAGATAAATATAGCAAGATTGCTCAGCAATGTGAAGGAATGCGTTCCAAACGAGATTTGCAAACAGAGAAGAATCTTACATTGTTGGATCTTTTAAACTGCACCATTTCATCTGAATTTTCAGATATCTGTATCTTAGCATTTTTTATGACAAAGGAATGGTTGAAATACATTTTCTATAATTATTTTTCCATTAAAGCAAGCACTAACCATAGTTAACATTTTTAATTATTCATATCTATACAGTTACAATCTAGTTTTCATGGAATCTATTTTCCCTTCAAAAAAGAGTAATAACAATGTTGAAAGCTTCTTTTCCAGTATTTAAATATCAGAATCTGAATTTTCTCTTGTGTTTCTATCCTTACTAGGTATTCAGATATCTAGATGTACTGTACATATTAGTCTGGGTACCTTTACTAATATTCACAGTATTTAAGATTAAAAATGCAATTTGTTGTTTAAGTATGTTATTTTATTCTTGTGTAAATTGTTTTGTACAATCTTTAAAAATCTACAGTTTTGCATTTGTAGATATTAAAGGTAAGCAATTTATTTTGTGTTGTCCTGCATGTATATTTTTGCTGTAGATAAGTGTTGCTTAGTTTACTATTTCAGTACATTTCTGTTTAAATAAATAAGCTTACCAACTTTAATACAGTATATATTTTCAAAATATAAACTTTTATATTTCTGTGGTAGGTTAGGGTATGCGTTTTAGGCAATCTTTTTCACTACTATGAACTGTTCTTTTAATCTATAATATAATGGTTTTGTGCCAATAGTTTTTCATTAGAATAAAATGCTCTTTTAATGTTAGGGATGAACAGACAATTTTGGTTGGGGTTTGTTTTATTTTTGGTTTTGGGTTTTTTAATTATTTTGCCAGCCTTTACAGTTTTAAATATAATTTATAAATGTATTGAATTTGTGAATAAGCCTTACCATTAGGTACAAGAAATTATTAAAGCTGCATAATTGCTTATGTAGCACAAAGGACTTCCCCAAATAATTGCTGTAAGAAAGTTAGCAAATCAGAGTACAGGGCCTTAAGTTTTTCTTGTGAAAAGGATAATACGGGTTGTTTCTTTTGAACAACATAGGTAGACTTGTCAGCATGGGCTTTGTTATATATAAACTGTGCATTTGTGCTCCCAACCATGGTAGTTTAATCTCAGGCTTTGTGTGGCTGGGTCTATAAAAGTCAAATCTGGCTAAAGCCAGCACTCTTTAGGAGACGCTAAAGAAGTTTACATAAGAGACTTATAGACAATCTTATCATAGTACATTTGGGTACTCGCTATCCTCGATATGTTATCTGTGTCTGCCCAATTAACCGTATGTTTTAAGCCATATTAAATCTCTTTACTGCTATTTTAAATACTACACTGAAAGTCATTCACTAGCTTGCTTGCTCACAGACAGGATTTCGATTTTTAGTGAATAAAAATGTTATGCCTTCCATAAAAAACAAAGGACCAAAGAATTGCATTATTAGTTCCTTTGCCAGTGAACTAGTTTGACATTTGTACCGAAGATCAAACAGTCTCCTTCTGCTTCAAACACTGCATCCTCATCCATGTCAGGTGTAAGGGGGAAAGATGTATCCACTGAGCTATTGGGAAAGGAGTGATGTTCAGCTGGGATGGCATGTCTATTGGTAAGGCTTATTACCAAACCTCTGAGATGAAGCAAAGAACCAAAAACTCACAAGTTATGTCAATGTAAATTTATTTTCAGAACTTGCACAAATAATTAATTGTAGAACTTTGCAAATTAGGCCCTTAAGTTATTTTGTCAGAATGCCATGGAACAGACTAAAACAGTTTCTAATATTTGTAATGATGAGTACATATTATAATATTATAAGGGTACAGGCACCCCTATATCACAGTGTTGTAAATATTTTCTGAAACTGGTACAGTACTGAGGGACTTGTATCTTCTGATATATCAAATATTGACTGTCTAGATCAAATTGTACACAATTTATTTGTTGATGGTCCTGTAACTAGTGTATGGACACATTTCCGGGTGCCTTAGAAGTTGTATTTTTCATGTGTGTTAATATGCAGTATTTATACATTGTGAGAAGCTGCTTTGAATAAAAACATTGAAACTTCATTTCAATGCAGTGATTTTCAGTTTTACGTAATCAGAATGAATGTGATAAGTGGTAGCCATTATATATGATAATACTATTCACAGGCTCCTGCCTTTCCAAAGAGACCAGGCACACAGCGGGCTTTTCAAAAGAAAATTAATTTTTTTCAAATGGCAAAACCCAGGGCACTAAGAGACACTGCATTAAGAACTCACTGAAATCAATTATGATCCATTTCAATTACCATTTCTTGATCAAGTCCAAGAAAACCACTGAGAACTGTCTCACAAAAGCACTTCTAGGACACCATTATCACTTCAGTATTTGATACGTGCACATCACCTGAAGCATTCCTGCCCAGAACCAGCTGCCCCAGGCAGGATTTTGGCTCCACCTGAGGGAATCTGATTTTGAAGTGGTGTTTGCCAGGAGGACCAGGATTCAGCCCAGCCCCAGCCTGGTGCAGGAGAAGGTGGATCAGCCTGTGGGCCCCCCACATGGCTCCAGACAACATCCTTGCCAGGGGCTCTTGTGTACCAGGGGATTCTTTGCCCATAGCATCCACAAATGCTATTTCCAGTCATGTATCTCCTGTGACTAGAAGAGTAACTGTAAATTACTTCTGCCTGGGGCAGAAAAGGAAGGATATTTTTACAGAGAGCCAGGGTTAGCCAACCCAGCTGTATAACAAGGTCTGAAAAAATTACCCACACTTCACTCAAAGGAAACAATTGTGTTCTAGCAATTATATTGGTTGGCTTTAAACTGACAGACACTGTTAGTAAAAATCATGGTCAGCTATTTGGAGCAGAGGACTGAGCAATTTAGTCTTGCTTCACTATCAACAAATCCAATTATTTATTACAGTGACTCTTGTCAGGAATTAACTTATTGTAGCATCCAATGGACTGTGAGCAACAGTGTGACACCTTTCCTGTCTTAACAGTTTTATTGATAAGTTTGGTTTAGTTTTGACACAAATTGTCAACATGTGAATTTCATTTTAAATAACTCATTTTTAAAAGAAAGCAAAATTCTTTAAAATTAAAAACTTCATCCAAATATTTGGAGGAGGAGGGGTTCAAGCTTTTTCAAATGTCAGTCCTTGTTGCAGCAAATTAATACACAAATTACATGGAAGAGGAACCTGTTAAGTAGATATAAAGAAGTAATTGCATGTATAAAAAAAGAAGAAGGTATTAATCCCAATTAAGGTATAAAAACAGGTCAAAGCTCTGCATACACTAAAACATGCCACTTCTCATTTTGAATAACAAAAACAATATTGCATATGGCAAGAACAAGGAGGAGTTCTGAAAACATGTGGAAAAAAACCCAGAAAGACAATTTTAAACACTGTAGGAGTTAAAAGCAAAACAATTGTCAGAAGTTGGACTAGGGGACAGTTTGGTTGCAAAGGAAAAAGTTGGGTTTGATTCTGGACATATTAACTTCAGGAATTCACCTCTCCTTGGGTGGTTTTTTTTTCATGAAACCCCTCAGAAGTAAAATTTAATCAAACATAATGCATCTCTTCACGACTCTGACTTAACCTCAAAACCAATCTCCAGTCATAGTGTGGAGAGTTTCATATTACTAAGAAAGCCAGACTAACAGCCCCCTCTAGAATTCAAACCATTTGAACTGTGTTAGCACCACTTTGCTTTAATTTATGCTCTTTCCTTGGTTTTACAAATTTGCTCATTACAGATATATAATAAAAACAGAACTGTTAAAAACTTTGTTAAATTCCAATTATTAAGTCTGTCTGGTGTGACTCAGTAATTTTCATCTGGAACAGTTAAGAGTACTATGGGAGAAAGAAGGCAATTTTCATTCTGAGACAATGAAACATTTTGTATTTAGTAACTTTAAAAATTGTCTGTTGGACTGTGTTACCTTTTCTCATCACTTCATGACAGTGGTGTCACTTGAACAAACCCCATGGATCCAAGTCAAGAGCCACCAGCATCAGTGGAGATCCTCCTCCTGACTTCACTTGCTCCTAAAGAAACCCCAGTGGCTGACAGATACCACAGCAAACTCCTTCACAGTAATAGTACAGGAATATCTTGTTGCCATCTCTTCAGAAGATAAAGTGCTCTGATGAGAAACACATAATTAGCTTTGGAGGAGGAATTCCATTACTTCAAAATTTAACAGAGTGTCTATGAAATTTGTATAGATTTCAACATTTTCAGTGTTATTGCTGACTCCTGTAAGTACAAAGTCATGCCCTGCTGTGTTTTAACCTTCCTCAACTCTTCAGTCACATTTATCAACTTGAATTCTGGATGACTGTGTAACACATCCCTGAAACTGATTTTATACATTGGTCATAGACGGAAATGTATTGGTGAACAACTGTAAAGAGAAAAATGAAAAGGCTCTTTGCAACCAGGAGTCATGTTTGAAACAAGGGCTGTTGAACTGCTGCTGCTTCCTAAGATGAAATAAAAAGCTTCATCTAACATTGGAGTTTCTAGAATGAAAAATTATTTAAACACTAAGCAGCAATCTTGACTCGTTAGAACTGAGTTAATTACTATCATCTAGAAATAAGTTGTTCACACTCATCCAGAAATGTGTTTCTGATGTGTCTGTAAATAAGTACACTATCTATTAATCCAAAAAGATCAGCAATTTCCTACTGCTGTCCTTCCAGATGCCTGTTTACTCCATATGCTGCCCACCAGGCTCTGGGGTATTCACTTTCATTAAATGAATACAGCAATTCACATAACACTCTTCCTATATCTAATTATTTTAGCCACTCACTTGTTTATTTTGTATGCAGCTGCAGCAACTTTGTCAGGGGCTCAGAGTCTGCAAACAATTCCCTTCAAGTCTACCTTTTGCCCATTAGACCCAAATTTGAAGCAACAACTCCAATCTCCCCATGGCTACACTGCTGGATGGATGCTCCTGCTCCAAAGGTCAGCTGAGCACAGCTTTGATGGCTGGCAGCAGCATCCCACTGGTTGGACTGTGGGCTCCAGAGTTTCCCTTTATTTCTGAGAGCAAGCCTGACTGAGATCAGGGGTCCAGCCCTGAGTTTTCATGTAATGACCTTTTACCACTCCTTTGCATAGGGCTGCTCCCAGAATGAGGTCTGAAGCCATGTAATTTACTAACTACAAAGCAACCCACAAGTTCCTTATGCCCATGGCCAGGGCATCTGACAAAAGCCTCAGACACGGTGCTGATAACACCCACTCCACTCCCAGCACCTGCCTTCATCAGACCAGAAAAACAGCACATTTTATTCTTCATGTATTTACATGTAGCAGGATGAAGCAGATTTATTTTTCCTGGATGCTTATGTGATGCCAGTTGGAAAGGAATATCCCAAAGCACGTTACACCTGGTAGGACTCATCTTCCATACATGGCTGTAACTAGTTAGAACACAAAGACTCTGTCTCCTAAATTATGCTTTTTAAATAAATGCTTTTCATCTGAAAATATATTCAAAGATTAAAACTGAGCTTTAAAGGAACAGTCTGCAATGTGGCTGATTTGAAAGGCTAAAACTTTTCCCAACCATTTCAAGTATGAGAAAATCCAACAGCTCTCCATTTGTGATTCAAGCACTTGGTAAACACACTCCACAACTGTACCATGGCTGTGTGCCAATGAAATGGTGAGTCAGCAGGCAGGGGAGGGAATCAAGTGTCAAGAATGCATTTAACCCTCACTCAGAGAACATTCTTCTTACTAACAGAATGAAAGCACACCATAAAAATGCAAAAAATTACTGGAACTTTTAAACCACTAATACAGGCAACTACCTCGATTTTCTTCCAACTTTACAGAATTTCTCAAATTTTAAATTAGGACAAACACTTAAGAAAATAGCCAACAGCAAACTGATGAGAAAGAGGTTCATGAACACATATCAGTGCAGTCCTAAAATCCTTACTCTGACCAAAATCCCAGTGATAACCCTGGCAAGACTGAGTGCTGAAGGGTTTCACGAGAGCATTAGAATTGGTAATATTTAATACTTGCACAGATATAAAAAGGAGTATATTTTCCTAATGAAAATATAGTTCAACTCATCTGTCCTATTCCCAAAGGAGTATCTGTGCACACTACTTTGCTTCACAGCGTTCTTGTGGAGTGGTTGATGAAATCATGAGATTTCCTAAATAATTTTTTAATTAACCCATCGTAAAAAATTCCTCACTGAAGCATGATCACTCTAGATACTCTACTCAGGATGGAAAAAGAGCATTAAAAAGTGAGGATTAAAAAAAAAAAAATATTTGAAAGAGTACTCAATCATCCACCTGAAGATTTGAACACTCATTTACAAGGTTGTTAAATACTGCCAAACCTGAATGACAGCATTTTACACCTACTTTCTTACTCGCTCTTCACAGGTGTAAATAACCACGTTGGACACCTGGGGAGGAGGGGAAAGGAGGGGGGAGAAAAGACTCCAGTTATTACCTTCAGAGTGTTAGTTAAGGGTAATTATAGACCAGCTGTGAATTTACAGCTTACCCCCATTAGGGAACAGATACAATTCACATGTAATGGCTGAGGACAGCCAGCTCTGCTTTCCTCACGCTGCTTGAGCCTGCAAATGCCTACACAAAGCAGTTTTTATACTCATCTTGCTCCACTGACCTCCATGGCCTGAGCCATTTCCTCCAGGAACCCAAATCCCAGCCAGTATCATCCATTTACTGTTAGTTTGTCCTGGCCTGTGAAATGGCAGAGATAAGAATTAGTTTGTGTGGACACCTAGTATGTCCAGGGTGGAAACAGTGCACGTCCCTTCAGAGCCCTATCAAAGTCTTTTCTCCCATCTAATGGCCCTCATGAAGTCTAAGTCAAAGTTCAGACAAAACCATCACCTATGGCATTAAGAGACAAGGCCTGACAGACCCTGCTGGAGTGGTCAGAAAGACTTCCCCCCATCCTTCAGCTCTTTCTGCCAGATGTTAACAACTGCAGCAGGGGCTGCTGATTACACAGACACATCTGAGCCAAAGGAAATAAATTTGAGCTCACTGTGAACTCAAATGGTTGACCAGAATCTAGGACACTTGAAAGATGGCAATGTCCCACAGAAGAACATAGCAGGAAGGAGATTTTCTCTTCTAATGCCACATTCCCCTCCATCATCTTACAGACTGGAAATAAAGAACTATAACCAAAGAATAACTTTATGAGAAACCAATGTCACTCACTCTGAAGGATTCTGCCATGGGTGCACTTGACCTACAGATGTGTGGGAAGAGAACCAAGTCCTGCAAAACTTCAGTTTAGAAAGCAAATTCCCCATACATGCTGCTAAATTCCTCCATCTGAGATTTCAAAAGGAAGAGAAATGTAAAAGATTGTCAGTGTGCAGTATTAAGCTTGCAGCTTATGGAAGAAAATCACGACACATCTTTCTTGTATGCACAAGGCTCTAAGTAATCTTCCATCATTAGAACAACACTAATTCCCAGAAATCCTGCAGAGCTCCAGAACTCTCTAGAGCACTATTTTACATACCTAGAACTCCTCCATTAAAAATTATCTTTTTTAAAAATCCATTTACAAATAGGAAATTCTTTAATTTTTCACCCAAACACTTTTTTGGTTTTCTTTGTGTACCTCCCTGGGAAATGACATCTCCAGGTCATTCCATTCTACACTGCTTGGAACCTGTGGAACACACCAGGAGAGTCAGAGAGCAAAGGAAATGACACATGTAGTGACACTAGAAGGCTAACACAATTGTTGATTTAGCACCAGATATATCTGAACACTTCAGAGCTTGGTGGCTTGTTGTATGAAGGCTTTTCACCCAGATAATGTGAAAAATTTTTGAGAATTTTATTTATATAGTTATCATTTTTTATGCAGAAAGCATTAGCAGATACTGTTTTAAATAATTTCAGATACTCAGCACTAAGTAAGTGGCTCACTTTCAAGAACCAACCAAGAAAAAACATGCCACAGAATGTCATAAATTCCTTCAAAAGGGGACTTACATTTCATTAGCATGGACGCTTAAGTGGAATAAGTCTCAGTATGGGGACTGTTTTCAGCAATAGTTGGTAATTAAGTAGTAAAGTACTAATAAAATGTTTAGGCAGGTTGCATTTAAATAGCAGTATAATGATATGTAATTACAAAAAAAGAGTGCCAAAACCATTCTGCAACAGACCACATTCAGTTTTCATGCACTGTGCAAATCCATTTGAAAACAGAAAGGATTCCAATGTCCACTGCACAGTGGCCAGGGCACAGGCAAGCTGTGAAACTTACACTCTCAGTCACAGAGGAGAACCTTTCACTTAAAAGCACACTCTAAGTTTTTCTCACAGAAGCTACAGAAATTAAAAGAAAATATTCTTAACACATACAGGAACAAATAAGCATGCAAGTAGCAGTGAGGCCAGCAGCTCTTCTGCAGGGTCATGATGAAAAACCAGCAGGAAAACAAGGAAGAGCCTGTGAGGAAGGATAATACTCACTGACCCCACCACGGGGGACACAGCAGGAACCTGTCCCCACAGGACGTGTCTCAGGGTGAGGCATTCCATTCAAAAGTAAACTTGGTGGAGAAGGTACCAAAATGTTCTGCTGCAGCAAGGTATGGGGAGATAAGTCTAATTCTTCATGGGTAAGCAAAACATGCAGTAGGCAAAAGGAACTTGGCATAGCCAGGATGAATTTCAATCAAAAGAAAATGCAAATATTTAGAACTTAAAATGTGTCAATGAAGATAAAAGCTCAGTGGAAAACACACATAAGGGTAAAGCTGAAATGCACAAAACTGGCACCATAGTAGAAATTAAATAAAAATACTGCATAGACAAATGTTTATACTTTAGATCTAATTTATACTATTATCTCTAGAAGATAAAAACCAGTAAGACCAAGTACAGGGATATTTTGATTTTCTAACAACTCCTCTTGTGATGACAGTAGTTCTCAAGTTGTGGTATAAATGCAGTAAGTAGCTGACAATCTAGTAGGTCCCAAAATTGCTTGCAGAATCTTTATATTCTCTACAAATCTTTATATTCCTCCATAATAGCCATTGATGTCTTTTAGACTAATTAATGACAGGTTGCCATGGACATGGACCCCTGTTCCAGAAAAGGTCCTGTTTGTTCTTAAATCAAATCTAAGTGTCACTCATATAATTACTACAGTGACAAATAGTTTATAAATATAGATAATAATTGTGAAAATTTTAATTTTACTGTCTGTGAAGCTAAAGCTTGGCAGGCCTTTCCAGCTTCAATTATTTTATGATTTGCAAACTAACAGAGTACATGTCTGCATCACTGAACCCCTCTGAGTTCCCAAGGCCAGAGCTGCACTTGTGTTTAAGGTAATCCATGGAATGATATCATGGCAGCAATGGGGCTCCAAGTCAAAGACCAGGCACCTCCTTACATGTTTTTTTCAAAATTTCCATCAATGGAAATTAGGTACCAAATCCAGAGAGCTGCTTTGAGAACCTGTCTTTTGTGTCTGCCCTGGCAAGCTTGCAGTGTTTTAGGAAAGCCTTTGTTCACCTGGAACTGTGCCAATAATCCCTTTTAAAATACCAAAGTGCCTGCTTCTGTGAGCACTGCCTGACTCCATCATGGCCAGTGAGCATGTGCTCAGTAATGCACCTTTCAGACAGTCATATTCTTAACATGTCCATGCGTTTAAAAACATTCTTTCTTGATCACCTTGATCTCCTGTCACCTTTCAAAACACAGAAGTAGGCTGAGATACTGGATTGGCAGAGATTTGGATTATTTTTGCCTTTGTATTACTTGCAGATGATCTACAAAAATGCTAAATCACTGGTCTGCTTTTTTTTAATTAAAGCAGCTGACCACAGGTTATATGCATGAAAATAACTACCTTTTTAAAACAGGAGGAAGATCCTGTTCATTTGACAAGAATGGTTCCTTTTTTAGAGATTCAAATCTTAAAATTAGAAAAAATAGGTCATCTTCAACTGATATATAAAGAATTATAACCAAGCAAGTACAAAATGCTGAACCCACATGCTTGGGGTGAGGTTCTCACCCTGTAAGTCAACTAATGCTCTAAAATGTTCTCATTTCTATTCTGCAAGACCTCCCAATTTTCCCTGTGTATGATCTCTGCTTTGAAAATTAAGAAAAATGACATTTATATTAAGGGAGTAAGATATTCAGCAGGTTAATGTTCTACTTTGTAACAGATTACCAAGAAAAGAATCTTCCCTCTTCATAAAAGGCATTTCTGTTCTTTGGAGTCAGAAAGCTGATTTCACCAGGTAACTGAGTCATCAAGGAAACTGCTGAGCAGCACCAGCCAAGAAATAAAGATCAAGTTGCATCTACTGCTGCTCAATCCTGCACCTTTTTTCCCTCAAACCCATTTGTACACAGCCACCTCAATCTCTTTAGAACTCCCCTTGTACAGCAGTTTGGTTTCCAGATGTGATAATCCACAAAGTGACACTGCTGAAGCACAACAGGAATTTCATTCCCACCCTCCCAGACAAGTGTCCTGACCCATAAATCCCAGTGCTGTGGTTGCTCTCTCTCACTGATCTTCAGAATTAAGAATTATAAAACTGAACAGACAGTGGGCAAATTCACTGGTTCCAATGTGGCAGCAAGGTGATCAGTAACACTCAAATCCTTTTCCCCTTTTCTTTCCCAGTCTTTGATGTTGGCAGATGGGGTATTAAGGGACACACTTATGTGGTGGACTTGGCAATGTTAGGTTTGGTGTTACGGTTAGACTCAAGGGTCTTAAAGGTCTTTTCCAACCCAAATGCTTTTGTGATTCTATTACAATAGAGATGAGGTCCTAAACCCAGATTTGTCTCTGTTGCCAAGATGCTGTGGTAACACAGACAAAGATAGTTCCTGACCAAGGAGGAGGAAAATTCACCATCAGAAATACAGTTATAAATACAGATACATGGAAATTTGATATTGACCTTGCTGCACTAAAATCAATAAAAGATTTTTCACCAACTTGAATGGATCAAGCCCACAGATGGGAGACGTGCTAGCTTTGCTCGTCAGCCTCTACCTAGCCTTTGCACAGTCTCATTTATTACAATCACCACATTAGAGGGAGGTCTTTAAGATCAATACAGAAGAGAAACAGACACGGTAGGTTTGTATGAAATGTAAAAATGGTGTTTGAAGGTGGGGATCAAGACACAATGAGACAAAAGGCAAGTAGGAAATAGCACAGGTTAGCAGGTGATAGAAATCGTTACAACTCCAAGAGAACCGTGAAACATCTTCATGAATATAGGGCTTGGAAACTAACAGGGTAAAGCACAACGAATGAAGAGGCTGAAAATGAGGCTTTACTCCAAGAAAAGAGGATGGTTGAGTGCATTTTTATATAAAGGTAATTAGGAATAAAATGTTTCTCTCAAAATCAGGACTTGGAATTACTCAATGGATTTGTTGTCAGCCCGCACAGCGAAAGGCATTGGGTAAGAGGGCTTTTAGTGATTTGAAGGGAAGCAGGGACTAGTCTGAACATGAGGGACAGAGTAATGCACTGACTGACTTACACAGGATTTTGAAGTCTGAAGCAACAATTGTTAAAATAACCACAGAAATTAAAAATACTGAAAACTGTTCTCAGAGTGCACAATTACATTAATAAGCAAACAAGCTGTTAGTGGGTATCACATAATTGATTTTTGGGTTCACTGCTATGAAGATTTGATTCAAAAAACATAAAGATACCTCCACTGTAACTGATAGCAAGACAAATGAATTAGAGGCTGCCAGCCAAAGAGTCTATTTTATCTCAAGAGAAGGGTTGCTTACTCATCTCTAGTCAACAGCCCCTTTTAAACATACTGGAAGTAATTTTAATACCCCAAGGAATGATGGAATTTAAATTATTTGTGAGGGTGGAAGGCTGAGAGGTTTTCTTACATGACCAGTTATTTCCCAGAAAAATATCAGATGCTCTATCATCATATTTATATTTTCTCCAAATTAAACTCCAGCCAATACAGTTAGACTCAACACAGCAGATCGAATTTGCCCTCCCTTTCTTTGCAATATACAATTGTTGCAATCTGCTATTTACTTTTCTCATGGTCATATTTCTGAATGAATCAGTGCATTCAAATAATTCCAGGGAATCAGTTAATACTTTAAATGAAGTTCAAATTAATTCAAATGAATCAGATAGATTAGAGAGAGAAAACAAGTAGGTCAAGGTGGTGAGTTTAGCTCCATGAAACCCAGATTCAATCCTCTGCTCCAGCATGAGGTGCTCCAGACACGTGAATTGCTTTTGGTATCAGTCTGCAAAATATTTAGGCACTGTTCACTGAAATCCCCTAAGCCAGACAATCACTGAAGAACCCTAGTCCATCAGGAGTTCCACAGAGCCATAGAATTATTTCGGTTGGAAGGGTCCTTAAAGATCATCTCATCCCAACCTCCTGCCATGGGCAGGGACACCTTGCACTACACCTGGTTGCTCCGAGCCCTATCCAGCATTTCCAGGGGTGGGGCAGCCACAGCTTCTCTGCGAAAGCTGTGCCAGTACAGGCACAGTAAAGAATTTCTTCCTATCATATAGTCTAAACCTGCCCTTTCAGTTTAAAACCATTGCCCCTTGTCCTGTCACTATTGGCCCACATACAAAGTCCCTCCCTCTCTTTTTTATAAGCCCCCTATAAGGCACTGGAAGGCCACAAATGAGGTCTCCCTGGAGACTTCTCTTCTCCAGGAGGATCAGCCCCAGCTCTCAGCCTGTCTCCATGGGCAGATGTGTTCCAGCCCTCTGAGCATCTTCCTGCCCTCCTCTGGACCCCTCTAACAGATCCACATCTTTCTTGTGCTGTTTCCCCTTGTGTCCAAATTATCACAAATTGTAGCTCCAAAACTGTGATCAGCTGTTTAAATCAAGAGAGAGACAGCAAAACCATAAGCTTTTTAAAAAGCTCAGATATCAGAGAGGAATGGAGACATATTTTTGTTCTATACATGCACACCACTCTACACTTGAGTTAAATCTCTCTTTCTGAGATACTAAGATTCTTCTGAAAAAGAAACATCACACAGACTAACCATTCATCCACCCATGAGATAAACTCAGATTTCCAGCTCCACAGTTAAGCAAGTGCAAAATAAAGTGACTAAGAAATTAGTCACTGAGCAAATATATTTGTAAATAAATTATGCATATTACATGAATGGTGTCTACCATTCTCTACAAATCTCTCTTGGAAAGGGCACAACTCTGTAAGCACTGAAATCAGTGACACAGCCCAGGCTAATTTCCACAGGCCAGGATGGGAGTCTTGAACCCCCTACTGACATCCTAGGCATTTACCTGTGCTGGATCAGCCCCTCAGCAGACAGCAGGCAGGTACTCTCTACAGGAAATCTACCAAGGATACAAAGAAAGAAACATTTAGGAGTGAATGAAGTCTCAAAAGTCCTTTACTATAAAGGCAGACACTATTTGTGGATGGGTGAACCTCAGCATCTAGCTCCAATACAAGGCAGAGAGCTGCAAGGGAGTACATATTTCCATCTGGGCACAACTCCAATTCTGTATTAATAAACTGGCTCTTTTTTGTAAACAGAATCAATATCCTGTTTAAAAGTGATTCTCAGAAGAGCAGGAAATTGGAAAATATTAATATTAAATTAATCAAACTTCTCTTCATGAAATATTGTTCATGTTAATGAATAAATTTATCTTTTAGTTTTTTCACTGTATATACAAATGTACACTGAAAATGCTACCCTAAACATATGAACTATGTGCTCATTTGAGACATGCAAAGCTACACATTTCCTTCTTATTAATTCTGATTCCATGAACACTGAGTGCAATTTCTACTTTCAGGTATTATGAATTATAAATATGATACAATTTTTCAGGATGAATCATTAAGAATAAGCTTCTTTGTGGTCTTTGGTATTTCTCAGCAATATTGGACGTGCCTCTAAAAGTAGAAGGGGCAGGGGGAAGCCATGCAAGAAAGCTGAAATTTCCTAAAACATTTTATTTTGTTACTGGCACACCAAATCGCCATTTCCCTTTCCCTGTCAGGAAATTTCTCAAATGTCATCATCAGAGACTCAAATGTCATCAGTTACATCATTGGAGGCATTCTAGTCCATGGCTTCCATTTTTACATAGCTAAGGAATTTCCAAGTTCTCTACAGTTTTTCTTTTCCAGAAGGTTAATGGCAGTTCCCAGTTTAGAAGAAATGTGTCCAAGACTGGGAGAGGCTGCCCTGGGGAAAGAGAAATGAAAGCAGGGACAAGGAGGAAGGCCACAAGAGTGAAATGAGGTGAGGTTTGGGGGGACAAAATATCCAAAAAGATCAGAAATGTGGCTTGGCTTGTGAACCTGATGAATATTAAAAGCCCTCAGAAATTATTATTTGGTCTGATCGTGGATAAGAGGCACGGGGATAAGAGAGGAAAAGAAAGATTTTGCAATCTTTCTCAAAATCTAAAATCATAAAAAATCTTCTTTAAGATGAAAAAAAAAATCTGCTGAAAAGAAATTAGCTTAAGCAGACTTACTGTGCAAGACTAAATTTAACCATAGCATTCATTACCAAGCACACTTTAAAACACATCACACCCAGGGAAGGCTGGTTACTTACTCCTTCCAGGCTGGAAAGAGACCTCAAAACTTTGCTTCCTTGCTGCATCAAGATATTTTAACTTTTGAACTGAAGAGTTGCAGGGGCTTTGGTATGACCTATGAAGGAAGTTACACTCCAGCAGCACCTGAAAATACCAAGTGGATAAACCAAACACCATATTGAGAATCACCTGCAAGATTGGTGTTTTATCTACTGAGCCTTTTTCCTTTTGTGTCTGCACATTCACCAACAGTAACATTTCATGATGTCTACTGGAATCCCAGTGGGAGAGTTCACTGTGATGCCTTTGAAGCAGTAAATAAACATTTTTAACACACTGTGTATGTGCCAGATTAGCTGGGAACTTCCCATGTCCTGCCCTACACCCAAGATCACTGCTGACTGCCCCTGAGTGTGGATTCCATAGGCTGGTGAGGGGGAGAGAGATAAGACAGTTCCCTGAATTACTCATTCATCCCAACACACACTTGGTCTTTTATTACAATGTACAGAATTCACTCAGGGGAAAGAAAGTAAAGCTATTCAGTCTTCAACATTTCTACCCTTCCACTAACATATTTCAACAACTTCCAATCATCCCTCTTCTCTCTGTTGTCTTTAAAATGTTCAGGTGCTCATACCACCAACACTGGAGATATATGTCCTCAAAACTGGGCACGTGGATCTCTGAGTTCTAGTTTGCAGCTCCCGACTTACATTTTAAATGTAAGTAAAAATGTTCACAAATTAAAACATAATGACTACAGATGCTCAACTGCACATACTTGCACATTTAGCACAAGCAAAGGCAATTTGTACTAGAAAAGGGTAACACAAACTACAGACTCTCCATTAAATATACTGCAAATGAAACCACAGATCATGGCCAATGTTCTCTTGTATTGTGCTGCATCTCTCGTAAGTGTTTTAAAATAAACACTAAATAGGAATTGCTTAATGCACCTTAAACACGCCTTTGGAATGCTCTGTGGACAACTGCAGAAAGTCACAAGTCCCACAATATATTCAATACATTTGAAGTATTAAGTTATGTTAAATATAATTATTTTCTGTTGTTACGTCTGTGAACAATAATTGCCAAAGGATATTTGTAAAGAAAAATTCACTCTTCTGTGTCACTGATTAAGGCCTCAATACAGCTTCTCAATCAATGCAATACAATGCCCACAGATACACTGTATTTTTTCTACAGCCATAACCCACAGTAAAACCTCTAAATCAGTAGAGAATTTGCTGTTAAACACTAAAATTCTGGGATGCCTCTTTATTCTTATGCACTGAATAAAGTAGAGGGATATAAATTCAGTCAAAGGTTAAAACAAAATGTTTTATTTTATACACAATTGCAGGGTCAACACAGTGGCACATTTTGCATATGAGACTATGTACAACACATAACTACACCTACTAGGCAGTGAAAACTGAATTTTCACATTTGGAACAAAAACCAAACTTGTCTTGCACACTCTAAGCTAAGAGCACCTTTATTGAAGCAGTTAAATGTTCTTGTTCTAGGTACAAGGTATGAACTGCCAGCAGAGCAAACATGTCTGTTAAAGAGGTTCCATTGCAAAAAGTAGTGAGAAGTTACACAAAGTGACTGTGAGTGCATTTAAGACTGATACCCAGCCTGATTATTTGCTTTATTCTTTAAGTAAACAAATAATTACACCTGAAGCCTAATAAGCCTCCTGCACAATCCCATGCCTGGGAATTGCACAGCAGCAGCTCAGGAAGCCACAGGAGCTGAGGTACAGGAAGCCTCTGGCCTGGCAGCCCCAGCAAGGGAAAGCCCAGAACAGCAGCTCTCCTTTCAGCTCTCCATGCCTTTGCCAGACTTTACACATCCATGCCAGCCGTCTGTCTAGATGGAGAAGAACAGCAGATAAATAGGGAAGAGAACTCAACCACATTTGGCAGGATAAGACTTTTCAGTGGGAAGGGAAAGCAGAGAACTTGGGAGGTGCTATGCAAGGTGCCAGCAGAACTAGTATTTGGAGAAACATCCCATACATTATGTAGTACCACATGGTCCTAGATGATGTAATTTCATAATATGCTTTTCCACACTCCCTGGTGCTCAGGACAGAAACATGTGCAGCTTGGTGTTGGAGGAAAAGGCTCCCATGTTATTGTTGAAGGTCATGAGCACATTTGAAATGGCAAGGAGTGGGCAGAGGAGGGCAAACAGAAAGAAGCAAGTCTCATGGCAGGACACCTGCATATTGCAGAATGGAATGGGATTTCATCCCCACCTCTAATTTGCTTTCTCATCACTGGAAAATCTTTTGACTCAAACATGTCCCACAATTTCAGAGCTTCTGACAGGATACAAGGTTTCTGAACACTGGCCAACTGCACTGGAAGCTGCTCCCTGACCATGGAGTGTATGAGGCACAGGGGGGTTGAAAACAGTAACTTGAGTTCTAGGTGCCACAATTTAGGCCATCAGAATTAGTCATAAACTGTCATTCATTTCCTTTGCTACAGTTTATTACCTGTAAAATGGGGGTGCTACACACATCTCTCAGACTGTTTTGAAATAAAATAATAATCCAAGAACAAACATGCAAGAATGTCAAGAAAGCCTCTGAAGGAATCAACTTGTCTATGTGGTTGAGTGTGAATGTTGTACATAGGTCAACTAAAAAATCAGAAAAAACCAAAATACCAAGTTACTGCCCATTTTAATGTACAAAGAGTTCATTCACAAATTTCACTCTTGAAAGGACGACCTTTCCAGCAAATCTGACAATGTGCTTTCACCATTCTGCATAAAACATTTACAGAAGGGATACCATTCACTCATCATTAAACTCAGCTGACATATAAACCTACAATGAGCTGGAAAGCAGCAATCAAACCTTCAGCTTTTTGATGGGGGCATGCATATACTGAAATTCCCTTATTTTCTGAGCATGACAAAGGAGGTTGCAGAGTATTTTGCATTGCAGATCTCCCTCAGTATCACCACTTTTCTTAACAGAACCTATTCTGCTATTGCACTCACTGTGCTCCACACAGAGCGAGAAGTACAGACCAATTCTTGCTGTTAGAGAGAAGAATTAACCATGAAGTAAAACTAAAGCCTCCACAAATAACTTGCTCCTTTTCAACTCTTTCTATAACTACTTCAGAAAACCCAGACGCTCCTGCAGAACCATGTGTTTATTCCCGGAAGCCCCATGTTCCTTACTCCAGTCTTTGTATATGGGTATT
Organism: Leptocoma aspasia; assembly: GCA_013399835.1. NCBI lineage: Eukaryota > Metazoa > Chordata > Aves > Passeriformes > Nectariniidae > Leptocoma > Leptocoma aspasia. The sequence continues at coordinate 1,345,821 of VXAX01005980.1, forward strand.
ATCAGCATCTACAAGAACAGTTTCCACTACTGCTGCAAAGAAGAGGAAGAAGGACAATGTGGAACAGAAAAAGTATGTGCACAGCTTATTATGTTAAAAAACAGCTGTGAATGCATGCATTCATGTGCAAGGATTACTGCAGCAAAGCCTACCAACAGAGATAAAATTAAACTGATTTTTTTTCCAGCCTCCCAGAGATAGTCCTCATGTAATATAACATTTTTACTTTCCCTTTCTGACGTGCCCTAAAGCTTCCTGCAATCCAATCCCATGGTCTTCAGCAGAGCTTAGAATGAACCCAAAGCCTCTAGTTCCAGTCAGCTGCATTTCATCAGATCTACTGAGAAGCACCAATACTCAAAGAGAACTACTGGGGAGACTCTGAGCTGTTTGCAGCATTTACAAGATCACAATTGCAGTTCATTGTATGTATTTCACTTATTTCACTCTTTATGTTTTAATTCAGAAATTGAGACACAGGGTAGATGAGAATGACATTGCAGAAGATGCTGGTTGATTTGGTAACCACAGTACTTTGTCATAATATTTTTATACAAGGAAAGCCAAAGCTAAAGAATATAATATTTAAAAAAATTCTAAACCCAGTTCTTGTTTCTTATTGATCTGTAGGAAACAATATCAGATTTTTACTAGTTTGTATCATCTGCCAAAAACAACACTAATCTAGCCAAGCACACCAACACTCAATACCCTTTTACAGGTGTCAGTGAACACAGCAGGAAGCTGAGATCACATCAGCTTCTCAAACCCGGTTTCTCAGTTTTGAAACAAACGCATGGTCCCAGCTAAGACTTTTGTCATTTTCACAGCCTGAATGAAGCATGAAGCTCAAAGGCAGTACTTGTATCAGCTACTCCTTCTCTCAAACTTCTCAAATAATACATTTTCTGCTTGTGTTTTTTTTAATGTAGATACTTGCAAATCATTTAGATTATCATGGCTGCAGGAAAGATAAACAAAAATATTCATGTCATCAAATATTGTAAGGAAAATTCTTCAGAACAAGATCCCTAAGTCCTACATTATATACCATTATCTAGTAAAATGTATGGAGCTGTCATAATTTACATCCATGGAGAATCTTGTTAATTTCATATGTCTGCTAAAATATTTTGTTCTTTGTCATGACACAAACATCAAATTTAGGATGCTTTTATTTTGCAGGTCCTCTAGTGAGCACTACACTATAGAAGGCACTGAACCATACAAAAAACAAAGCATCCAGATGAAATAGTGTCACTAATTTCAAAACACACAACTGATTTTTATCACATTTCAATAACGTTTCTAATCTCCCATCATAAAACATAAACCACCTCTCTGAAAGGCGAAATAACTGACTTCAGCTGCTATAATCTGCACAAAGACTCTGCTTTAGTAAAAGATATTTGCTTCCATAATTTTTAATACATCAGTATCTGCTGTACTAGATAATCATTTATCCAAGTTTTAATTTCCAAGCTCTGTGCTGTTGACATTTTCCAGTACTTTCAAAACATGAAAATCAAGAACAAAAACATGACAAAAAAGAGGATGGTGAAGATGATCTATGAAAATCTTTGGGTTTTTTAACCTCCCTTAAGTGTGCTTTATATTGTGTATACTGAACTCCTGCAATGACAGGAGTTCATATTAATTACTTATCTTATTATTCTCTTAATAAGAATGTTCATAACAGACTGGCTGCTGGCTCATCTTCTGACATGATCAAGAGCTCAAAGTTTAAGTACACTCTATACACCCACAGGAGATGCCACATAAAGGAAAGAACATTTTTCATTTATTGCTGTTTAAGGACATTGCTCCTAATCTGTAAGAACGGAACAGTTTGCTCTGCAGACACACAGGAAAATGTCCCAGTGCTGATGGGGACAGCTGAAAGCTCCACAGAGAGGTCAGCAGTAGCTTCACTACAGTGAGAGCCAACGCTCACTCATAGCCAGGCTCCCTCCAAAACTTTGGTGGCAGAGCTGGAGAAAAGAAATAAGAGTTCACGCTTTGTTATAATTTCTTTTTTTTTTTTAACAATGCCACAGGTTCTTAATCAATGCCTCATTAAGGCTTAAGGGCACCAGGTTGGCAATTCCATAAAACACAATTTCTGCCATCAGCTCTTCCCTGCTTTACCTTACTATAGATCCTCATGGCCTTGATCAAGAGAAGAGAACAGAAGAAAGATGGGGCTACTAATTCCTGAAGAAATGTCATTCAACCAATGGGAAAAAAAGAAAATAAATAGCAATATATTCTCAACATTTTCTTGCAATGTTGAAGGATGAAGAAGGATCTCTGCCAATCCTTTAACTGACAGTATGTTCAAGTGTATTTTCCTGAGACACATCATAGCAAGACTTCCTTGGGTTCTGTATTCCAGTGAACTAATACACTGTATTCCAATAAACTAATAAACTGTACAGGAAAGGGTAAGAGAGAATGGCAAATTAACATGGAGAGCTTTCCATGCCAAGTGAGCACCCAAGGGCTTTGCAGGCAGCCATCTCTTGCACCAGACTCTTCCTTCAGCCCTGCAGAGAAGAATTTGGGGTGTGGACAAACACCCACCTTGTGAAGACTGTACTGGTGGAAAAGGTTTATCCCCAGATGTTCATCACCATCAGCTGCAGAGGTTTCTGCCCCTTCAGAGCAGCTCCCAGCTGTCCTCTCTAACCAGTACCAAAACCACTTCAGCCAAAACAAAGCAGATTAGCACAGACCTGCCTCTTAACACTGTTAGAAAAATGCCAATGAAAGCTGGCAACACATCCCTTCCCCTTCCCCCTCCAATCCACTCATCCTCTCCCTCATGCAAGCAACAGCACTTAACTGACCCCTTCAGGCATCACAGGATGCTAAATAGACAAATAATGATTTTTTTTATTGAACAAGAGAAAAAGCAGGAGAAGGGGGAAAGTAAGAAAGCCTTCTTCAGTTGCCAGCTTCGTGTCTCCTGAACTGAAGTAACCAGCAAGCCACGTACTCAAATGGGAGAAGGAAGGCTAATTTATTTCACTTAATGAGAAATATAATGTTTCCTCTTCAGCAGATAAAACACAGAATGGGCCAGAAAAGAGTAAACTAAGTATACTGCAAGACAGGTCTAAACTATCCTAGATCTTCCTCTCTTTTAGGATCACGATCTTCTATCCTTCTCATGAAAAGAAAATATTTTACTGTTCACCATTTAGAAAGGCTATTCAGATTGGTTTACTTTACATTTTTCAAACCTGAAACACCAGAATGAATAATTACAAGTATTCACCCTTTCTATTACTTTAGGGCCCTCTAGGGCAAGCTGTTTAATTCTTGCCTTTAAGGCTAAACACTGTTTTTCCTTCTTGAGAAGCAGTTCAGAGAATGGCATGGGTTTGATCAAGAAAGATTTGAAATAGAGAATAAAAAGGATCCTCCTTTTATTAAAAATAATAAAAATTATGGGCAGATGCTAGGAGTCTCTTCCCTCCACCTCTTTTTTCTGTCTTTGAGGAAGACAAATCGCTAAAAGTTTAGACATATAAAAACTAACAGCAGCATCAATTTTGAAGCAATGTGTATTTCAACAGACAGCACATCAGTCAGTTTGGTTTACAGAACCCGAGAAATGATGTTTTAACTTTTACTGTTGCTTCTGTCAGCATAGAAAAGATGTGGTTTCTCTGCTTTGGAGTACAACAGATAATGCTGCCATATTCAAAATTATACTTATTGCTTATGCAAATAATAACTACATCATTTGTCCTGCATTTAATTTTAAGTCTGTGTTCAAGTGTTTGCTTGGTTAAAAGAAAGAAAAAAAGGAGAGAAAAAACAGTGCATGTGTGTTCTGCATGTAAGTGCATTTTTTTGATGTGCAGTGTCTAATTTGGGGGCAAAAAAAACCAAAAAGGAAGAACTGCTGTGTATTTTAGGGAAGGTAATGCAAAACCCTTATAATATTAACCTAAAAGCTAATTACACCTTAGCCATGGCAAGTGCATTTCTGCAATACAATGGTAACAAGCTCAGACCAAAACTTTCTGATCTCTTCAGTTTCTCCTGCCCACTGTATAGATAACCCTCACCAAGTGGTGTTGGTCACAACTAACATGTTTTAATGCATGCTGGGTAAATCTTGCAGTGACAAATTGAACCTTTTCACTAAACTGCCCTGCAAAGAACTCCAATATGAGCCATTCTTGCAGAAGGTAAGGCCTGAGCAATCATGTTTGTAACCCATGGCATAAACACCAGGCTGGACATAATACTGATGTGAACCAAGAGATGTCTAATCCCTTCCACAATGAAATGGCAGGTGGAGGTGAACCCTCCATACAGCCCATCCCTGTCACCCCTCACACAGCTGAGGTACAGCTGAGGTGAATTAAAGTAGCAAATAAAGCATTGTGTGAGGTCTGTGGTGCACTGGGGGTTACTTACAGTGCAAGACAGTCCCTTCCCTCCCTCCATACCTGGAGTCCATTCCATCTCACAAACATTAATCTTTCCTCCTGAGACATATACTCAGAACAGCTTAACTCTACTTCCTAACTCCAAGTACTCAATTCCAGAAACATCAGCTCATTCTCCTTCCTTGAAAGCTGGCTAGCTAAAATGTTTTAAGTGCCAAAATATTAGTATTAAGCCAGAAGTGCATTATTCAGCCAGTCAAACAATACCTCAAAAGAGCAAGTACAAGTAGCACTGCAGCAGGATCAATAACATCCAGAGGACAAGAGCAGAACAGATCCCTGAGGGTCAGTCTGCTTGAGCTCAGTGACAATAACAACGAGCAGCTACAACAGGTATCTCTGGCAGTTGAGGTACTTCACAAATACAGTGCTCTGGAACAACACACTCTTTGGCCCTGATGGAAGCAGCCCCTTTAAAAAACACTGTCTCCCTCAAAAAAATCATACCATACCATAGACAGTCTTGAAAATTAGTGATCTGTTCCATTTCTTTGAAAAGTGACAATAAATCCTCATAATTTCACACACTTCCTTATTCCTCTGCCTAGTCTATATAATTGTAAGCTCTTCAGGGCATTTTAATACTGCAGTGAAGAGTACTAAACCAAATATGGCTTTAAGCACTACTTTATTGTCAAAACAATAAAGGTCTACTTCATCCAAATATTGCCTGCTTGGTAAAAAAAAGCATCACCTAGAATCTTTTCCATTTCTTTGTTCTAAGATTAGTAAACCTTTCACTGGATTCATCACTAGAACATATATTTGACTCAAAACGGACCCCTAATAAGACTTCCTCAAGATGCTACTCTTTCCTCACTGCTATGACTTTTGGCCGCTGACTCTTCCTTGTTTTGCTGACTCCTCCCAATTTCCTCGCGTGTGTGTGCATGCTTACGTGTGCGTGTGCGCATTTCCTCCTCCACTCCCGAGTTCTTCAAAGCAAGTACAGTGCTCCCGACCAACACAGAGCGGCAGTAAGGGAAACAAGGAGGCCAATCTGCCTCCGAGTGGCTGTGAAGAGATAACAGTTCAGTGGTTCAAAGCAGCATCAGCACTCCCTGGGGCAGGCCCTTGCCAGCAGCGCCTTGGGCTGTGGTTCTACAGAACGAGCCGGTCCCTTCCCCCACGGCAAGAAACCCCTCCCCGACCTCCAGCTGCCAGATGGAAGTGACAGCCAAGAGTCAGCTCCTCCTTTGTTACCAACGTTCGTGTATTGATCTGCACAGAACTCCAGCTCAACCTCAGCTCTCCCACCACAAGCTGGTTTAGGTGCTGGGGCAAACAAAACATTGAAGCCTCATAACTGAGACCCCCTGCACAACATTGCCTCTTTACTCCTGAGTTGGTATTTTACATTTACCAATGGATAACCCTGCCCAGGAGCCTTTATACCACAGCTGTGTCAGTTCAAGCTGGCAGGAGGGAAGATGAGATAAGGTGGCACAGCATTTCATCTCTTCAGCTCTTCCAGCCCCCTTATTATTGCTGGATATAACATTACCTCTTTTCCTATCCTGGATGATCCTGACCTTATATTTTAACACCAAAACTCTCTATATTACTGTCCCAAAGGACAGCAACAATAGACACCAGCAGAGAAGAAAGAGCCTGACCTAAGTGGTGCGAAGAAGAAAAACCACTGAGAATGCCTGTATCCTCACTGTGATCTGCTTTTCCTGCTTCTCCAGGATTATGGGCTATATTTTTTGTTGGTGTGAACCAACACAGGCTACATCTGCATATACAGGGTTGACATCACAAACCTTGTAAACACACAAATGTCAAGAAGGAATTTGCATCCTTCAACACCATGCCAGCGCCACCATCTCCTCAGACATGCTTAGCAAGCACTGCCCCAAATGTTTCAACTAAATCTGACAAGGTACAAGAAAAAGCTGTAGAAGAAGTCTCTAACTTGACAGAAATAGGTTGCAGGGCTGGAAGATGGCCACCTGTCCACAAACTATTGCAAACCACAGACAGACATCTTTGCCATATTCTGGTGAAGTCTACACCCATCTCTACCTTCTCATCAATATCCACCAGGACTGTGCCCTCCAGCAGAGGTGGACTAACACCTCTAGGAAGAATTTCACAGGGAATGTTCACACAGCTTCTGCTGCAATACAGAAACCTCTGGCAAAGATAAGTTTCTGGGGTCAGCAAACTGTCCCCTCAGAAAAATAAGCTTCACTTTATGGCACAGGAACCTCTGAAGGAAACGAAATGATATAAAGGCAGAAACAGCTGCAGTGTGGATCTAGGAATTACACTGCTGCTTATGTGACCATGGAGAGCGTACAAAGAGGCAATGCAAAGTAGAGATGGAGGTAAGAAACAATCTCACCTCAATGGATCTGTCCCTGTGGAAGCAGCAGCCTTTTGGATTTAGTGACATTCTACCTGTACTTCACGCAGGTACAAAGCAAGCAATGCAGGAGCCATGATTCAGGGCAGTGAATGGCACTTTCCTGAAACTGCTTTCTCACAAAAGCATCTCCTGTATCCCAAAACCTGCCTAAAGGACCTAAATCAGCAGTTATTCTCCTGATTGAACAGTTTGAACAAGAAAGGGTATTTCAGTTTTAGGTAGTGATGTGTGCTAACCACTGGCAGTAAGAAAAATCATGAAAACCTTGAAGGATGATACAGAGTTTCCAGGTGTGAAATATCCACTTGTCTCCAAGAGGTAACAGGGGCTACAGTAGTGAACACTGAGAAGCCTCCTCTGTCATAAATGCTGTGTTATTTTAATACAATCTTGTATTTATTTTCACACAGAATCCAGCCCCTTTCCTGCACTGGTAATTTTATGCCCTCTAGAATGCAGTATTGTAAGAAACACTCAACATTCTGGTGAGTTCCAGAGAACTGGTGATGACATAATATTGTCAGCACCAGTTTTAATATCCATGGAGCTGGGATACTGAACAGACATGGAGACCTTCCTCACAGACATACAGAAATAAAAGGCCTCTGTTCCTGTAACAAGATCAATATATGTATTAAAGGAGATTCAAAGTAAAAGCAAACTGCATTTCAGAAAAGCCTATGCAAATGGAAAATCAGGTACATTGTTTTAAGTATTAGGCAGCCTTTTATGTGGTATGACAGAGGATGCTGGTGTGTCTGAGTTCCTCTGACTCACATCTGCTGTAATATGTTCCATACAGGCAAGTCACTCTCTTCCAGTCCCACTGTCTTTGACATGAATTCACAGGAATCTGATGACACAGAGAAGTCTGCAGCTGGTTTTGGTGGTAAACTCCCTCCCTGAACATCCATATGCAACGCTCCAGGCAGGTGCTCCTCAGTACTGTGTGCACAGTGACCCTGCCCCAAGGAGATTCCACCTAAAGCTGCATGGCAGAGCAGTCATGGAGCATGAGGAATCACAGGAAATGTGATTCCTGCCAGCATTCAGTACTGCACCAAGTGGAATCAATCACTTCAGCAGCTTATAGGTTCACCCCAGTTACATTTATATATTTAAGTGCACAGGGGTTTCTGTTTTTTCCTTTTTAAGGCTAGAAAATGAGGTTATTTTGGACAGCTCAGGTATCTTGTAGATGCTTCTGTGGGGTTTGCAGTACCAATTAACTTTCCCAAGTAATGAGGTATAATTCCCCCTGAGAAAGCCTGCTTCATCTGTGATATACTCCCCACAGAAACGTGGAAATTTCACAGCCAAGGCTCAGATTCATGAGATTTTGGTGGATTTTTCAGTATTCTTTGAGAAGCGACAACAATAAAAATTTTACATGGTAGCCCTTCTAATGTTTTCCTCTCTGGTACAAACACTATATAATCATTGAGAAGTGTTTTAACAGTAAGAAAGGTAACAATATTTTATAATAAGTGCCCATACAAAACTATGTGCATTAAAAAGTTCAGCCAATCTCTGTAGAAAACAAAGAAGATAAATGATTGCTGTGAATTAGTTTAGGGCTGCTCCTACAAGACAGCTCAGTTTCTCTCATATAATAGGTAGTGAAATTTAAAATTTACTCTGGTTTTTAGTCACTGCCACTGTCATAAAACACCCCAACAATTTGGCAGCAGTATAAACAGTTTCCCATCAACATGAATAGTGTCAGTGTGTGGACCTCTATCTATTTCTACTTGAGCTCAAGTAAATCAGAAGTTAACCACTTCAATGGGAATTACAGTGATACAAGTTTAAGAAGGAAGAAATCAGACCTGGACACTGATTCTGCATGGCCTTTGCTAATAAAACCAGCTCTGTCGTTGTTTATACCCTCACTGAATGCTCTCACAATCATTTGGATACAACAAACAGCTCTTGCAGATGGCTGACTGCTAAAGAGGAGGAAAAAAAAAAGAGGTGTATAATGGCCACACTAAAAGGCTTTGATAACAACACATCAACTTCATAAACTTGTGTCCTGCAGTAACACCAGTGAACATTCAGCTGACCACAAGAAACAAAGGAGAATGTGGATGACTTCATCAGCCATTAAGTCTGTTGTGCCCTGATCTAACAGCACAATTCAAAATTAAAATCTAGGAAATTTGTCAACAAGCATTTCCTCAGCTCAGAAGAATCCTCAATTGTTGTGGCTTTTCCTCTGCACCCTTCTGGGAGTGTCACACAGACAATGAATGGGGAGCACTGGGAGCAGACCGTCCCTGGATTTTCCCAATTCCGAATCAATAAACCCAGTCCCTGAGGCAGAGGCTCAGCCTGATTCAGGTTTAATTTACTCTGGGGACTGGAACAGACAGAGCCCAGCACACTCCAGCAGTTCCAGCTCCTCCTCCTGCACCGAGACCTTGCAGGCTTGTTCAAAGGCAGCAGAGCAGCCTCTGCGAGGCCAAGTCACAGCGGTCCTGAGAAGGGAAATCCAGAGTGACTCTGTGCCTGGAAAGATGTTCTTCAGCAATGGGAGTTACATGGAGAACCAAGAACAGATTAGATGAATATTCATTATTCAAAGTAGGATTAGGAAGTAAATGATGGTTTGAGGATGTAAATTATGAGGGAGAATGACACAATCCCATACCATTTAAAGAGTGCCTTCTCAAACTGCCCCCGTACTTTCACACCCACACTTTTTCCCTTCCCTGAAATGTTAAAGAGCTGGGGAAGAGGCCTCATGCACAGAAACTGCATATGGATACCTACCCGTTTTTTCATATATTTGTGAAAAAATCTGAGCTCTGGAATATGCAGGGAAGAAATGGCATACAGAACAAATTACTTCAAGGTATATTTTACTCCTCTAGCCAATAAGTATTTCCAACTCATACACGTGGAAACATATTATTTTTCTGATCTAGAACCTTCTCATATAAATACTGAGGCAGTTTTCAATACCAGTAAGAGTACTTCATACACATCTTAACTGACTTCACATTTTGCTTTATCAATGAATTCAATCATTTTTCAGCAATTAATCTGTTGAAGTTTTATTTTTAAAAACTTCTGATTTTAATCTGAAGAACTGCAACATAAACTAAGATCTTTATTCTAGTTTCATCCTTTAGAAATCTACTTTTTGGCAGGTGTTCAAAGCAGCAAGTGTTTCTATAAGCTGCAAGTGTAAATAAGTCTCACAGAATGCATTGAAAACAGAAAATTGAGGAGACATTTAAGAAAACACAACTGAACAAAGGGGTGACCTGGATTACAGGGGTAATTTGTTTTCTACACCAGTATTTTATATATGCCAGTATTTGTTTCTGGCCAAAACTGTATTCTTTCAGAGCACTCTGCTGAGTAGTGTAACAGGGAATTCTCTTTGTACTCCAAATTTTCCAGCTTTTAAGGGTCTCAGCCTCAGAAAATTTAAGGATTTTTTAAAAATCAACAGAGAAGAGAAGAAAGAAACCAAATTAAAGCATGGGAAGTAACTCCAAGCATTCTACCCATAACTGGTAATCCCCACTCTGTAGACATGGGTAAAGCAAAGGAATGGAGTTAACCTGCCTAAACTCACAGCCCAAGTGTCAACAGGACAGTCAGGAACAAAACCCTGTTCTCCCTCCTCACCTGAGCACCAAGCTACAGCTCTTAGAAATGGGAAAAAATATTCACAAAAAGCCTATTCCTATAAAGGGAGCATAGGAGAGAACAGTCTCATTGAGGTAAATACTTGTTTGTGGAGATTACTGCTTGTCTCACCAATACTCCAGGGACCAACTTGTCTGCACCCATAATTAGGGCAAGCCCCTCTGTAACTGCATGAGGTCATGTTTTTCTTTCAAGCAGCAGTAAATTACCATGCTTGTTATCACTCCTCTCTCTACACAGATTCTCTCAAAAATTAGATTATCTCTAGGGCATCCTTTGCTATTTTGTCATTTGCAGTCTCACTCTCAGTATAGTAGGAAAAAAAGCCAAAAAAATTCAGCATTTAGGGTTTGAGAAACAAAGATATTAATGCATTAAGGGGGGGGAAGAGAGAAATAAGCAGATCATCCTGGAACTGCCAATTTTCTGTATCCTTTGAGGATTAGATCCAAGCTTATAATTTCTGTGAGCAATTATCTAAATAGAAATGCTCTAATTGCACCAGGATTGTGTTTTCTCTGGAGTGTGATTTCTTTCAAGTATCCTGCTGTTTATTTATATTCAGCTAAATAAAAGGTGTGCTGAGTTACCCAGCGATTTACACTGCAGTAGGGATGTTACCAGTGGTACACAGGAGACTGCTGGGGTAGCACAGAAAGCCCTCTAGGCTGTTCTAACTTACTAGAACTAAGCCCATTCCAGTCTCTGTCTTCTAAACTCACAGTTTAATAAAGAAAACAAAGGAATACTTCCTGGATAATTGCCAATGAGCTGCTTTGTTGCCTCTGGAATCATTGCCAGCTCAGGGAAAAGTAGGGAGAAAATTAGGTATGATGCACAACTACCCAAGGAAAACAGCTTACCCAGCTTGGTGTCCCAGCAGTCGGGAAGTGTGTTAGAGGAGACCTGGCATGGAGGCAGAACACAGCCACACACACTGTGCCCTCAGCAGCGACAGCAGCTTACACTGATCCCTGCCATGTGCCTCCAAGGCTGCTCTAATCAATTCTGGATCACTGACAGAGGCAACAGCACCAGGACAGAAGACCCAGCACTCGTTAGAGTTTCTGTCCCAGAAAAGGGAGGTGGCACAGGCTGGCCTCTACCGCTCCGCACCGTGCGCTCCATCGCCCAGGAGAAGTTCATAAACCTGCAGAATGTGCACACCCTGCAGGGGAATGGAAAAACTCTCCTCCACAGGGAATTGTGGTGATTGTCTAAAAAGGGATCCTAGTCAGAAGAAAAAGCAGCAAGGGGAACCTCACAGCTCACTGCTTTCAGCTTGAAAACCAAAATGGATCACATTACCCTACAAGTCTTTAGCGACAACATCAGGAGTGGGACATAATCCTTAAAGGGTCAGGCAACAGAGGAAGTTTTCTATTGCACATATTCATATCAAACACTACTTACTACCCTAATTTGTGTTTATTTATGTTTATACATAATAATGGAGATACAAAAAAAAAAAAACAGCAAGGGCCAAAACTAAGTGAGTTTCGAAAATTCAGGAGATTGCACGAAAATTATATTTTCAGGGGCGCTAAGTATCACGTCAGGAATAATTCCTTAGAAATGTCACTGCTTTTTCAAAATTCCAGTCAAGAGTAACTGCCTTATGTTAACAGGAAAGAAACAACAAATAGCACGTCCCTCCTCTTCTTAATGTGCCATCATTAATAGACAACAGGAGGAGTAAGTGAAGAGGACTTCTATCTGTTTTAATTCTATTTCTGTGTAGAATAAATTAATTTTAACCATTTGCAAAGAAGACAACAACTCTTAGAACCATGGCTCTGTTCTCATTTCAGACCAAAAAAAACATGACAAAAGGGAGTTTGTATAGAAGCCTAATTTTTGTATCAAATTTTACACATGCAAAACATGCATAGAGCACTTGTTGATGAGCCACAGACATCTGTGAAACAGGTCCCAGGAATAAAACACAAAAATATGTTAACTAGCAACTGAACCCATAACAGCAAATACATTCCAATCCCTGTCAGGGACTGAAAAACATACATTTCAGAAATACACCTACTTAAAGCTAATTTTCTATACTGCCATGAACATTACCATCAGCGAAACAATATCTCCTTGCCTGTCCTTTAACAATGAGGAAGATGACTGTAAGTCAAATAAACATGATAATTTCTTGTCCAAAGCTGTCACTCAGATTAATGGAACAATTCAGTTTTTCCAGAGCTGAAGGAGAGACATACCTGATAATTTTATTCCTTTTCTCTGTTTCTCCAACTGAAGTGAGACCTTCAGAGCCTGGGACAACCAACACCAGAAGAGAGTCCTACTTACAAGTCCTACTTACACGTATGCAAAACGTGAATTAATGTGAAAAAAGGGTCTGCTGAACAGACCAGATTCAGAACTACTCTTAAGGGGAAAAAAATTCTATTTTAACCAAGTGGAAGTTCTTCTAGTTTAGTGGGTTTCTACCTTTAAGTCCATAGTTCACTTCAGCCACTTAAGAAATTTTCTTCCTTCACAATATTCACACACAGAAAATTTTCTAAGTGAATTTTAATGACTAAGCCTTTGCCACAAGGAAGTCTATGCTTCCTCCTTGTTCAAGTTTACTGCCTTAGAAACATGAGCTCAAGCACACAAAATCTCCATGTGGAAGCAGAAATCCACAATATGAATTAAGGGGATTTTTTCCTCACAAAAGGGAGAGAAAAACCAGGAAACAAAGGAACATGATAAAGGGTCCTGGAGAGCAGAGCACTGCAGAATCCCAGACCAGTCTTCAGCTCTTCCAGGCTTCATCTCAGCTGAAAGGGCAAGAATGTGCTAATGAAGAGCTTGGTCCTTAAACCACCACACACAGATTTGGGGATCAACCCTTTGCAAGTCCTGCCTGCTCATCTTTCTTCTTCTTCTGGCCCTAGAGGAGCCAAAATGAGATTCAAAGCCAGAGCTTTCATGGTATTTTAATGACCTTGGGATTCCCAGTCTCTATATGGACCCCCAGATGAAAACCAGGTCCTCTGTGTGTGCTCAAAGGTTTATGCACATCTCTCTTCAGGATGTTTTGCTATTTTTATACAAATATCATGATATTCAGTGGCAGAAAGAAAGCCTTTCTGAAACAAACTTATACTCTGCTTTGTCTTTCACAAAATAAAATTTTTACCACCTCGTTTGCAAAATGTGATTACACAATTGCTCTTGCCAAATTCCAGCAATCATTCAAATTTCCAGAAAAACAGGTCTATTCAGGAATACCAGACTTAGAATTGAAAACCTGGAGGGTGCACAGTAAACCAGTACTTTAAATTAGCTGGTAGCAAACCATAAAATTCTATCAACATTTTTCTTCATTTATTCTTTATAGAATAGCATTGAATAAAAATTAGAAGTTTTCCATCTAGGATGGGAAATAATTTTTGAGATTCCTCATTTTAAGACAAAATAAGAAGAATAGTTTTCTCAGCAATTAATTTGGTATTAATTTTTACTAAACCATTCATGGAAGAGGCAGTAGCTTGAAGGCTCTCAGTATCCATGATATTTAATGAACAACCTGTGGATTCTGAAGGCACAATTTGTATCTCAAGCTTAAATCCTACTTTATCTCTGCTTCATTATCTCCATCTCAGTGGAAGACAGTTCCACACCGTTTTCCATGTCATTACTGGGTGCAGTAGCATTGTATTTCTATTTATTATGAGTGCAGTGCTCTCTCATCACATATCCTCTTCTGGCTGCTTCAATGCTTCCTTCTTAAATATATTCTTTGAACTGTGCTCCCAATTTCCTGTGAAAAAGACTCTCTTATATGAAGATGTCCCCTACAATAGCCTTCTCTTTCTCACACATATTCAAATATCAAATGGAATCTGTATTTCTCCTATAGCTTAGTAATTTTTTGCATATTAATTTAAAAAAAAAAAAAAGGCATTTAAGGCAAAAACCGAAGCACTGTTCCAGTCATAGTCCTCACACATACCAGAAAAAGATCAGCTGCCTTCCTAGTGGAATTTCACCTTGAGTTTTATTTGATAATCCTGGTTGACACAACCCAACAGACAGGCACTGGTTCCTTTTCCCAGGGAACAAACCCAATCTTTTCCATTAATGTCCAAGAAACAGACAGGCTTGAACAGTTGTATGACCATAAGAAATCATGCATCATCTACGTTCCTCAATACTCTCTCTGCTTATGGAGAGTATTTTCAATCCCATTCAGTGCACTGGTGACCTTAAAGAATCAAAGATCCAGGGATGTAAACTGTTTTCACACACTTTTTTCATTACTTCTCAGGACTTTTCATCCACAGCAGGCAGAGCACAGATGTACAAAAGCAACCAGTGGTCACGTTTTATGTTCTAGAGCAACAGTAGCTTTTCATTTAATTAAGAGAAAATATTTAAAGCCATCACTGCCTCCATGAACTGTTCTTCTCTAATATAAATGGGGGGAATTACCATGGGGTCTCTGAATGACAAGTTTTCCATACTACTTTTCTCCTGTTTTAAACCAGTCTCTAAGTGAAGATGTTTAATTGCGTATGTGGATGTAGATAGAGAAGGTGGCACTTCAGGCTCCAGAAACATGGAAAGCATGAGCTTTGAAAACTTTACCAGTTTGAAACTGTTTAAAAGTTTATGAAAACAAATGACAAAAATGATACTGAAATTAAATACACAGAAATAATTGCTACACTAAATGGATGTGTGCTGTGTAACTACAAAGACAAGGGGAAAGGATCAAACAGGTTGGATTAAACAAGGGGCCGGGGGGTGGAAAAAATACTTCAGGAAAACAGAACAATGGCATAATTTAGCATAGTTGTACTTGGATCAGATCCAGCTGATTGCTTTGGAAAGGATTCTTCTCAAAGTGAAAGGTGAATGGAGGAAGGGAGCTCAGGAAAGAGGCGAGTGTTTGTCTTTAAAATAAATCACTTGGAGAATGCAATGAGCAGTGAATGTATTACATTGCAGTAAACACTCCAAATACCTCAAAAATACTATAGCAGTGTCTTCATTGCTTTGATTGCTATTAGGTAGAAGGCAAACAAATGTTTCTTTGTGGAAAAAGAACTAGGAGCCCTGCCAGGAATGGTCACGTCTAACACACATTATTTATGACTGTATAAAGTGCAAGAATATTAGTCACTTAATGAAAAGCTGAAGGATGTCTGTTACAAGACATGAAATGATCATAACTTGGTAAAGGTAAAGAAGGTTAAAAATGGGAATCTTCACTCAGGGAGCTGCTGTGAGTCTCCACCTCATGTCTACAGAAACGTAGTTTCAAGCTTCTGCTAAAACAGCTGTGCCAGGCATCACTGCCAGCCTTTGTAAATTCAAGACCCAACACTGTCTTCTCCAAATCTCTTACACACCCCCACTGATATCTCTGACATCACAAATTACCCATCTCTCCCTCAAACTTCAGTTTGGTACAGGACTTCCCCCTGGCTCCTCTTTTCAGAGCTGCATTCATTGGAGCTTCTTATTCTTCCTCCTCCTCCTCCCTTCACATCCTGTGGACACTTTCCAAGGGGCTCTTCTCACTCCACCCCTTTTTCACATTGTCTATTTTTACCCTTCTGTTGACCCCATTCACTCATATGGTCTCTCCTCAAACAGGGACCAACAACCCTCAAATATTCCTCTTTTGCACATCTGTACCCTGCTACCTTTCTCTTGGCTCACAGATACTGCAATACTAAATATAACAATAGAATTACACATTTATCCCACCTAACCTCATTCCAACCATCACCTTCCTCTCCAAAAAGAATCTTTTACCCAACTACAGATGAAAATTTTGAGACAGAGCAGTCATACGATAGATATTTTTCCTTTATTTATACCTCACTTATTTCCACTTTATATTGTTTATTCTGCATATTAAAGAAGGAGAAAAAAAAAAAAAAGAGCTGTCTGAGAAGGAGGAACTCTCTTTGGATTTATATTCAAACAAGGAGGTGAAACAGGACAAGAAGAAACAATAGCTTTTTGTTGTTGTTCAGAAGATAACTGAAATTTTGTGAAATGCAGAGCTCTTTGTACCTAGAATCTAATTACATAAAGTGTTCTGTAATTCTGCCACTGAATGCTGTGGGTTACAGGGTTTGTTGCTTGGGGGTTTTAAATTGTGCTTTTATATTATTTTGGCTCTTTTAAAGCAGCTCCCATTTTCCTAAAGAATGGCTGTTCCCAGCCATCAGACTTTGCTACCTCTGCTACAACAACGTGACCGTGCCTGGCTAAGTACTTGCTCAATCTATTTATTCAGCTTCCAACACAGCTCAGCACCATGTATCATACACATCGTGCAAAAATTTTGCTCAAGCATAATCATGGTTCTTAAAACTCAAACTTTGCCATACAATGACAAGGTCTCCACATTACCAGAATTACTTTCCCTCCTCCTCCGCCCCCATCCAACTTCTCATCAGTCTCTAGCATGACTCAACCCCGTTGAAAAGCTGTAGGTTTACAAGTCATTTCATTTCTTTCAAGTGAGATACATCATATGGAGGAAATAAATAAAATGTTTTCCATGCCTGGTCCCCAGTGGATAATAGGGTCTATCTGGTTTCATAAGCTGCTTCTAGCTGGAAATTTTTCTACATTAGTTTTGGCTTAACCAGACTGAAATCCCCATTTTGAAGCCCACTCTCCAATGGCAGCAGAACCTCACCCAGCAGCACATCAACATTTCCTTCTTGCTCTTTGAGCTGACAAATGTATTTTGGAACTATTCCTGTTACAATTCCCCCCTTATCCCCAAGACTGCGGGCAGGGTAAAAGCTGCCTTTGGACAAATGCATTTTTCCTAAGGTCCTGTGTTGAGAGCCATCTTTTACTTGCCAAAACCCCAGACTTCAGCTACACTCTGAGGTTTTCAACACATTTTTAACCATTTCACCTCCAGATCCTAGGCAGTTTATTGGCTAGCCAGGAGATGTTTGTGTATGTGCTCTTCTCTGTCTCCCTCTCACTGGCATGTGTTAAAATTTATACTAAACAAAAGGGGTGGGGGGAGAGAAGAAAATTACTGTCATGAATCATCCTAAGGAAACTGAAGTTAAGGTATCATGTTTTCATAGTCGTGAGAGATTAAAAGCAGAAGCAAACATTTATCTGGATCAACTGATATATCGTTAGGATTGCAGCTGCTTCCCCCCCCCAGGAGTTTCATGGTGGTAAAATTTTGAGGATGAGTTATGTCAAGTTTTGAGTATCCCCTGCTAGCTGCTACTTGCACTTATTTCTAGTCAAATTACTTGAACTGATCACTGTCAGCACTGTGTAGAATTAAAAGCCCCTTTGGAAAAGCATCCCCAAACCTACAAAAATAATTGCAGAAGAATCAAAAGGGGCAGATGTGAAAAAAGAGTAATGAGAGCTAAGTGAGAAGAGATGGTTCATTGAATTGAAAGGGGCCAGGTAGCTGAAATTTCAGTATTATAAATAGGACATTATGTAGCCGAACTAAAAATAGGAGTTTTATTTTTACTTGATGTTCCTCGCTGCTGGCTGCTGACCTAGAGAAAGAGGACTCAGAAAGGAGAATTAAGCAATTCTCCACAACCATGCAAAAAACAAAACCACTAGCCTGGTGCCAGTGCCTATTTGTAAACTAAGAAAAATACAATTTTTTAAAACCAATTTCAAAATATGCATAATTGAAAGAACTCCCTAATACTGCTGTGAAGAGAATGCAATAGAACAGAACAATTTCTGCAGAAAACCAACGGCAATTACAATGCCCTGTCTACGTACTCACTTGTAAGAGAACATGGCTGGTGTACGTACTCTGATTCCTTCACCCACTCTGTACAACTGCCCTCTGTGCTGGAAGCCCTCTCTGCTCAGCAGTAATAACACATTATCTTTCCAGTACTCCGTTTCAAGTCAAGATTGAGCGGTCCAGCACAGGTCTGGAGGAAAATGCTCTGTCAACTTGCCACCTGCCAGCTGTCTCATGGCAGCATCTTGTGTTCCTCCCTTTCCTAAAGGCCAATTTTACACTTAAACTGAGATTCCCAATTTAGGTACGGTAAAATGGCAGCTCTTCCGGCCAGCTGCTGAGGTGGTTGTTCATACTTTGTTTCATTTTAAAAAGAAAACAAAATTAGCACAAGCCTAAACCACCAAGTTTCAAACCACCAAGTTAAGTTTCAAGCCCGTGCATCTAATCTTTGGGACAAAAGAGACTTGAAACCCTGGTTTTGGTTCTGCTTACAAAGATAAGAGGAAAACAAAACCAGATCTGAATCTGAACTGAAGTTCACAGCTGTTTAAGACCATGGCTTTTGGAGGAGCCCATCAGTAGCTCAAATTTAAAGAACTCAATAGACTTGAGGTTTCCCTGGGCTGATTTTGGCTTTATCTGCTAAATACTGGATCTTTGCAATGTACCACAGACCCCAAGGGGCTGTGCTCAAGTATTTATCCATCACCACTTTTGTAGAAAGCTCAAATGAAGATGAAACATGGTGATTTAATTTTGAAGAGTAAGCCATAATTACTTAAAAGATTTTATGGCATCAACAAAAATAACTTGCATAACTTGTCATTGCTGATCAAATTGAAACAAAGGTGTTTATTATAAAAAATTATTGTAATTATTTACAGAAGAAAACTTAGCATCTGTGTAGTCTAGATGCAAATCTACTAGTCAGTCATCCTTTCCCATGGGCTGAAAAATAGCAAAATTCTTATTTGCTGTATTTGTACACTATTCACATCTGCCATTACATCAGTGATCTGATTTGTTTGGGAATGCTAAGACTGAGAACATAATTCTGCACTTAGCTGAAATAATTCTAAAATGCAGGTTAGCACAGAGGCAGATGATAATTCAAAATTTCTTGCTGCTGCTAAGCTGTTTTTTAGCTTCTCTCACTGTCAAAGCCAAGTCAAACACACCTAAATTAAAATGCCTATTTGAAGTGTCTCAAGAGACAACAGAAAGATTAATGTATTTTGTTTTCACTCTTGATTTTTCATAGTATTTTTCACTTTTCATATGGTGAATCAAAATCCCAAAATAAAAGTAAATGTCCTCACTAAGGTTGCACTGTTGTATTACTGCTGGGTTTTGGTCCATCAGACAGCTTGAGAGGAGAACAAGGACCATAACCCTTCCATACTGGACATGTTGGCTAAATGGGTCATCTCCCTTCTTTCACCACTGTACCAGTTTTTATACATTTACACATATCTACACATACAGATATAGGTACACATGCACACACACAGCACTACTCCAAATCTAGTTTAGATGCTACTAATAATTTTGACAATCCAACATTTCTGCCTTTATCTCTCCTCTTCCAATTCCTTAATAACTCACTTGCATAAAACAGGCAAGAGTTGCTGGGCAACCTCTGGAGCAGCAGCAAATGGAAGGAACACAACTAAGGAATGGACATGGCAGAGACCCAGGTTCACCTGACCCATACTTACCAGGCATGACCTACATCTCTTAAACTCCATTTTTGGTGTAAGGGCACAAGGAAACTTCACCTTAGCAGGACCACAATACACTAAAACTGGCCTGATGATCTGTAACTACATCAAGCCACAAATACAAGTCACGATGATTAATGTCCCAAGTTCTTCCTCAGGTATTCAATCTATTAAAGACATATTTTCAGACAAACCAGGTTCCCTTCCTGCTGTTCTGTTCAAAGGGAGAATTCTCACTTCCGTCACAGGTATCTTCTCTTACTGCTTCTCCAGTAATACATACAGTACACAACTTCTGGATGCAGTCTCTTCTAAAACGTTTTAAGACCTAATTAACAACTAGAGATAAAATTACAACATCTCCAGTGAGTACTGGACACTGGAATTGGTTTCCACTCAATGCACCACTCCCTGCAATAATTCGCAATTTCCCAACCAGGAGATTTAGATCAACTAAATAATTTTTGCCCTCACCTTGAACACAGCCCCAAGCATAGAAACAGAAGCCCATGAACACAAGCCCAGCACAAAAAAAAAAAAAACCAAAAAAAAACCAACAAAAAAACAAACCAAGGGAGAATGTCTAGCTCTTGCTATAACCAGATGATTTAAGAGTCTCCATTTTGAATACCAAGCAGCTCCAGAGGAAAGTGTCAGGTTTCCTTGTTGCTGCCCCTATTCAGCCCTCACCATCTATTCTTGGCCATCCTGCAAACAGAATCAACAGCAGCACAGCTGCATCACACTGAGGACAACTGGCTTTCTGAAGAAACTTCTAGTATTTACATCTTCTCCTCACACGAAATATCATAACTCAAACAAGCCTTTTCTATTTTCCTAGTTCAAATAAACTCTCTTATCACAAAAAAAAAAGCATCTTGACACCCATTCTCCACAGTTGCTCCCTCTCTTGCAGTGAACAGCCAACAGGTTTTGGACTCTCTGCTGCTGCACACCACACACTTGTACATCCACCTAAATGAAGCCACTGTGGACCAATTATGAAAGATCTGTTATTCCATTTGGAGTTACTCATTTGGGGATTTGATTTTTGATTTGTTTTCCTCTGAGGTTTTTTTGGAGCACTAGTGGGATGAAGTTTAAATTAAATTGGGACCATCAGCATCCCAAAGACAACTATTCAGCAGCACACATTTAATATTGATTTAATATGATTATGTGGGCTGTTTGTAACCGCAGCTGTCTAACTAATGCCACTTAGACACAAAGTACTTTATATACGCATTACCAGGAATGTTAAAATATGAACCAAACCAATACACAGCTAAATAATCCACAAAAATATGTAACTCTACAGGAAAGTTAAGAATTAAAAGCTGCAGTTTTCAATTAACAGAGACAGCTGAGGTGGATTGTTTTGTGCATTGCATGCATGGTCTAAGGTGCCACTGGATAAATAATTATAATATTAAAAAATACCCAGAGCAAGTGACAAACCAACCATTATGCTACACAAAATGAATCACTAATAAATCAAAACTTCCATCTTTGCCTGTTGTCTTTGAGGATGACCTTTTATTCCTGGCTGCTTCCAGAGCCAGGTGCATCAGACAGTTCCAATATCCTGCTGAACTTTGGAAAACAGGAATGCCTGTATTAGGGCACAACATAGCTGTTCCTAAAATATCTCTTATACCTACAACTACCAATCCAGGGGTGGAAGAGAGCGAGGTGTAGTCTTCTAATCCTACCAAACACCATAGAAAGGACTTTTTGGTAATGTCAGTGCCAATCCCCGCTGTGATTTATGGCTACACATGGGGCCCTGTGCCAGGGCCTTGCTCAGCTCTGGACACAGCACTAAGTCAACCATGCTTGCTGATTTCAACAGTGCTGTTCTGAGCACAACATGGACTTGACTTAAAAAACTAAAAATAATGGGTGATAAACAGGATGATTCTGCAAGAGAATTCAGCATCAACGAGCAATCAGCAGCATCCCTAGAGTATGTCAGAGCAAGGGGGTCAGCTGTGACAACTTTTGGCCCACGAGGAAGGAGTGTGGATGTCGTTTTACCTGAAGCAGACACTGGGGCTGGGCTGCACAGAACCCAGGGGCGATGGCACCTCACCAGCACCCAACAGCCGGTTCTTACAAGGGCTGAGGCCATTCCTCAGCACAGCCCAAGCACCCGGGCACAGCCCAACACCTCAACACCGCAAGGCTGGAGCAAAAGCAGCACCCAGGGCCCCGCCAAGATGGCGGCACGCCATGAGGGAGCCCCGCCCGCGCGGCGGGGAAGCCGCCGCCTCCCGCGGGACGGAGCGGCCGCTGGGCGGCGCTGCCGAGCCCCGCGGCGCGGGGTGCGGGATGAGGAGAATGGGACACGCCATGGGGGAGCGGCATTCGGGCACGGGGGACGGGATGCGGGAGGTCGGGTCGTGCCCGCCGAGCCTGGCCACGTTCCCGGCTGCCAGGCGGCGAGTGGAGACGGCGCTGCCGATCGCGGTGATCCCGCAGCGCCAAGCGCTGGCGGCTGGCCCCGGGAGGCAGCGGAGGCCGCCTTGTGCAGCTGCGAACCGGCCGCCGCCGGGTCTGGGCACGATCACGTCCGGTGTCTGTCGGCTGACAGCGAGCTGTTCTGCCAGCGCTCGGGAAAAATACCAAAATATTCCCAGTGTTCTTCCTGGCAGTCTGTAACGAAGGGTTTCCCAGTGGCACCGCCGGGACGGAGCCGCAGTCACCGCAGTCACCGCTGGCATCGTGGCACAGCCCGAGCGCGGAGATGGCAGCGCGGGGAGCAGCCGCTCAGCCCGGGGCTGGAGGGGAAATCACATTTACTTCAAGTCGAACAACTCAAGCGTCGGGCTGCTGGCAACAAAGGTCATGAATAGTTTTCAGTGAAAGGCTTTTGTAAAAATTAGACCGCGAATGTCACGCTAACAGAAGACGTCCTTTCCTCAGCACCTCAGTGTTGGGGATGAAGTGGGCAGATCAGCGTTCCTGTAACTTAGTCACACGTATCCATACTCTGCAAGGCACTTGACGCTTTTGCCAGGCTGAAACAAATCTCCAGGTTCTGGATGGCTGACGTCTGTACTGGGAATGAGTTCTGACAAGCCATCAGTAACATCTTTCCAAGTAATTACTGTCCCAAAAGATTTTTCTGCTCACTTTTATCTTTGAAATGTATCTTGTTTTATCTAAGGATCTACATTAAAATACCAATAGAAGTTTCACTGGCTAAAGCAATAGCTCCGCATGAAAGTTCCCAGCCTTTAAAATGTCACCAAATAGTTCAAAAGAATAATTTTAAAGCATGATGGTCCACAAGAACCATTTTCAGGCTAAATATATATTTTGTTCCCATTCATATATTTTTTTGGTACACAGCAATTTAAGTAGGTTTTGGGAGCCTGATGTGAATTTACTATTCACTTTCAAGTTTTTATTAGTAGACCTTCATGTACTGCAAGGCAGGTTCTGTTGATGAGCAGCAGAGTTATCACTGAGCCTGTAAAATAAAGAATCTAATGGGACCACTAAGATTTGCTGATACTCCATTCTAGTCCATGTTAATAAAACTCAATGTATAACGTAAGTTGCAGCACTAGAATCCATTATGTTGCCCAGGTAGAGAATCTCCTTTGCTTAAGCACTAATGTTATTAATTAATTTTTAAATCAACTATCAGAATCTGGTATTGGTTTTCCAGTTGTGCAAATCCTTTTAGGTATTCCACAGACGTGTGTTTTCATTTATATCAGAAAAAATTTGTATTAGATGTCATGAATCTTTTTAAAGCATGGGCAGTGCCAAATTCAGGAATGCCTGACTGTTGAATACACTTTATACACTTTTTTACGAGGTGTGGAGCTTCAGCAAACTGTGTAACACATTGGAAATACTCATTACAGTGATTCCCAGTAACAGAGGGAATAACTAACTCACAGGACTAGTCCTCACCCAAATTGTACAGTCAGCTCAACTAAATCAAGGCTTTGCTTCAAGGTCTAGAAACTACACATCATCTGTATCAACAGCAAAAGACATAATTCCTTGAGGATGTTACCAGCTAAAGTTTACAGGGAAAGATGACTGGTACATTCATCATATATTAACACTCAGCACCGCAGCTTAACAGGAGCACTGGATTCAAGCCCTGTTGCATAAAGAAATTAACACCAGAGCAAGAACTCACCCTGCTGTTCTTACACTGTGCTCCTGCTATTCAGCAGAATATTTTTCCTTCTACTAAAAAATAAATTTAAAAACAAAATTAAGGAATCATTTAGTTTTCCAGCAAGAGAAAGTATACTACAGATAGTGTTACCAGGTGTTTCTGGTAAAACTGGAGGGATTTTGCTGGAGAGTTACAATTCCCTTTCCTCTGTCCTCCTCCTGTCCATGTATCTTAGGATTTTATGGCACTTCAATATGGAAAATCCTCACCATTATGGCCAGAGCTGTCATTTGCCCTTTCTGTTTCCCCCTTCTTCACTTTCCAACATGAAACACCCATGAGCTTCTCACATGCAATTCAACACAAATTACGCACAATTTCTTTTCTCTCTCAAATACACTCTTTTGGAAAGAACAAAATGCTCCTATAGACAAATGACATTGCAATGAAGTGTCTTCAAAGTCTATAGAGATAAGGTTTATTTCACCCAAGCTCACTTTAGGAAACAAGAAAAAACCCATATTTACTATTTCACCCTTACCCCTTTCTCTGTCAGATAAATCAGCAGTATTATTACACCAGTGTTTTTCAGCTTCAAGATCAAATTAGCAACATGAACTCTCTGTCAAACAAAAGGAACAAAACCCACAGGAATCAATGGGCACTATCATATCACACTACCAGTGGGCAATTAGCAAAGAGAAACAGAAGGAAGACCATGATCAGACTTTCACTAGGTAAACAAAGCTGATCTGTAAAATAGATTTATAAATAAATGTTGTTGAAAGTATCAATAGGAATTGTGTGTGCCATTTGGTCTTTCATTCACTAAGCACATTGATCTTTGCAAACATGATTCTGACTAATGAGCTGTGTTAAGTGGCTCTTGGTTTCCTATTTTGTTGCTGTGTGAAAGACTGGGACTCACAGAAGCTGATTAAAGAAACAAAAGCTTCAGTGCTTCTGCACTCAGATATCAGCCTCTCAACCTAAGCTCTGGAACAATTCTCTATTTATTTATTTACTTAAAGACTACAAATCCTATTTAAGAGCTTGCCTGAAGTAGGTTGTGTCATCTCAAAGAAGTATCATGGATGCAGAGTTCCCAGATAGGGGAGTTCACTACAAAGTACTCTTTGAAAATACTCTGAAAAATACCAATAAAGGCTACACCACTTCCAACCATTCAAGCATTAATTCAAACAGTGCATCATTTACTTGTTCTAAGAACAGCATGTCAAGATGCAGAAACAATTGCTTCAACTTTGCTTGGAGCTTTCACTCAAAACATTTGTGGTTTAATTTTACCGATTTAATTGGGTCCATCCAGGTACTGAAAAATAACTAAAATTATTCTAACTCACCCTTCAAAACAGCTCACAAAATACCATTTTCTTCCAAAAATAGGGGCATGTACCAATTTCAAGATTATCAACAATGCTTCTTACAACAAATCATGTACTTCATTGTATAATAGGCACCTTTTTTCCAGAAGGTTTCTAGATACTTTGTATATTTGACTCAACAAAATTTACTTTTTAAAAAAGTCTTTTGCTGCTAGGCAGAACAGAGGCATCATTTAAAAAGTAAGGTGAATCCAGCAGACACAAATAGAAGCAGCTCCATCACTGGACAAACCATGTATGTTTTGATATCAAATCATCTAAATTCTGAGACTTGTTCTGGGCTTTCAGCAGTTTGATGGCAAATAAACACCTTTTATAGGCTAACAAGGCAACTTGGTAACACAACACACATTGATTTGCCTGAGAAAGTGACACTTTTCTTTCACTTCAGTGTTAGCTTTGCTTCAACCTCAATAGTCATAATGTGACTTTACTTTTGTACCAGAGAAAATGGAAGAACTTCAGCTTATATTTTTGGCAGCACTCCTCTTCAAAAATCACTCAGCACACATTGATTGTACTCAACAAAAATCAAGGGGAAGCTTTGTAAATCCCTGGAAATGTTCCACTCTGAATTTCTAAAGCCGCTTGTTTTGGGTATGATGAACAAATTGTCTTACAACAGTCTACACTGTACATATGGTTGGCAGGGAGGATTTGAAATCTTCTCAGCTGAAGACAGTAGCTTCATCCTTTTAGCTCCAATAAAAACACTAGAACTCCAATTATTCCTTGATAGGCAATTTCCAAATTCAAGCCACATCTGTTTAAAATTTCTTTTTCCTAATCCATTTAAGAAGTGTTATCACAATATTACAAAAAGTGATGGAAAAAATAATTTAGTGTTTTGCAGTGAAAAACAAACAAAAAAACCCCTACAAAACCCATGATATGAAACAAGGAAATAAATGCAACTCAGTACAAAGTGGGGAACACAGCTGCCCTGAACACATAATACCTCACACACACCAATTCCTTAACAGTCTTAACAATCATAAAAGTGCCAGAACAAAGACTTGTCACAGCAAGTTTCTTTTAGAGGTCAAAAATTAAGTTGTGAGTGATGTATTGGACTTATTTTTTCACACTGTTTGCTTTGTTGGGAATGAATATGTATTAGATGCATTTATTTTGTCACCATTTCACAAACCACAGGCTGGACACTGGTGACAGAACACAAGTATTCTGTCAGCTTGCAAGTGAATGTCCCTGTGGAGCTGCAGCTGTCCAGGCACAGCACAGCTCACTTCTCTGAGGCTTTGTGAGCGTTTATTATCCTCTGTCGCTTCTCCCGGTTTCTGCGCCTGTTTTCTTCATACTGGAAGACAGATAAGGAAATTAATAGATCAGTTGGTATCATTAAACAGATATGTCAAATATAAAACTGTAGGGAGCATTTTTTACCCAGGAACAGAAACAATATATTTGACTGATGCATTAAAAATACAGCTCTTGTTAGTATCTAGATATAGGTTCATTTTTACTTTGAAATTAACATTTTAACTTTGAAATTAACATTTATTCCATTAAAATACAGGTTTCTAAGTTTGAGGTTATTAAGCTAAAGAGTATTAGAACATTCTAATAAAGAATACTCAGTTAATCTTAAGGAAGAACTTAATTATACAGTGATCTAACATAAGACAGCTACACTTCACACATGAACTAGGAAAAAAAAGTTGCACTGGTGCTATTCTAGAGCACAGGTCAGGCTCTTTTCCTTTTACAAGCTACTGATTAATGTGTATCTGCCTTCTGAAACATGAATTTGTCATCACAGGCTTGGTCTATTTTTGATCCTGGTCATTAATTATACACATAGATAAAGCAGGATACCAAGATGAAAGGAACAAAGGCAAATTTAGATTGAATGAGGGTAAGGCATGTGGGGATTTTTAATGGTTTAAACAAGAACCACAACAGAGGCAGGACTCCAGTGTAGAATGGAATCAAGAAAGCCTTCACAGGTAAGATACATGTGTAAGATCACCACGCTTTCAAGTATGCCCCTGCACTAGCAGAAGCTTGAAGAGCCTTTCTGTCATTGTAAACTAAAAGGAAACATTTTCATGGCTCAAATAAATGAAAAATTAAAAATCAATGCATCATTTGATGTGTATTTCATGAGAAGCAAATTATTCTTGTCCTTAGGTTAGAGCATATATTTGTTCAATATTTTAATAATTGGTATCAAGAATAAAACCCAAGTAAGCCACAAATATTCAATTCTCTATATAATGTAATAACCTACTAAAGAAAATGATTTTGAAAAGGATTTGCAGTTTTTCATCCATTATACTGATTGGTCTATAACTGAAATAATGACCTGAAACATTACTTAACATTTACAGAATGCTTAACTTTTTCCCTTGCCAATATTTAATTTTTCAATAACCCATCCATGGTTTTATGTAGAATGAGAACAATGGATCTTTAAAAGCTACATCTGTACCTACTCAATATTTGTGAACAACCTTTCAGGGGCTTCCTAGTAATGGCATATCAGTATAAGCACATTTTAAGAAGGCAGACAAATATAATCATCAATAATTCATTTAATGTAAAGGCTTCAATGTAAGAAAAAATAACAACAATGAGATTACGTGGAAAGAAACTTTTTAGTACGGTGAAATTTATGTAAAAATTAGAAAGTACAGTTTAAAGTTAAAAGGTGTGTGAAATGTTCATTTATATGTTCTGTCATGTAGGTACAAGCACCATAAATATAAAGAGAACTCTTCTGAAAATGTGCCTATTAAAACAGTTAATCCACTTAAACTCCCATAGTCTTCATTCCTTCGTATCTGCAGATATTCTCATTGAGGGTCTAACTCAGCAACTCAGAGTAGTTTCAGTCAGTGTAATGGACTTCAGCTTTAATGTTACTAATGCAGAGGTGACCATTACTGCTTTATATGAAATTCTGTACAAATACCACTACTAAAAAAAAATTAAGAAAAAAGTCATAAGCATTCTGCGAAGTGTCAGTTCCTATCTGCAATATTTGTTTCATCAGAATGTCTTTGTCTATTTTTGTATATCAAAAAATACACCATGCCATTTGTTAATGCCAGATTTTACTTGACAAATTTATTTTTAAAAGTTTAGATTTGGTCTCAAGTGCCCACAGCAGAATGTGCTTACATTTATTGATTCATACTACTTCGTAAAAAGCAACTCCAGTTTTCTCCCATTTTTTATTAAGCATTTAACTCACAATATTTATAATTTATTGCTTACCTCTTTTTTTAAGCACTTCCTCATCTCACGGTCAATATCATTGCAATGGCCAAAAAACTTCAAAACATTGTGCTGATGAGTTAAGGAGAAAAAAAAATTACAATTCAAAGGTTTCTTCCTCTGAAGCACTAAATTTATTTAAATTCATTTGCATTTTTCAACATATCCTGGTCTTCTCCTTTCCCCTTCTTGTGAAAAGTGGTGTTTGGTAACTTTTTTCCCCAAGAGGTTCGAGCTACTCCTGGAGCACACTTGAGCCACCCCTGTCTTGCTGACAGTTGAAGGTACTCACCATGCATAACCAGACTAAAGGACGACAGCTGAAGCTATTGTTTAAATGCAGAACATGCATTTTATTGATCTAAAAGTCAGTCTCACAGCTCTCACTCACACTAGGTTAAATAACACACAAAAAAGAAATATTCTGAACTCCAAGTTGTGATACAAAGGCAATGTCCTCCCTGCATTAGTTTTCATTATTTCTTTGTGACCTAGAGAGGCAAAGGATTCACTGCTCCATTACCCCAGCTACATGAAGAATGTGGTGTTGGTCTAGAAGATGCAAGCACTAGGCTTAATTGACTGGAACATTAGAACCAGTATAAAAAATCTCTCTGGATCTTGAGGTTAATAAATAAAATGCATTTACCATCTTTATGGCACAGCTCAACTGTGGGCCTTAGGCATATTTCAGCGTTCCTCAGTTTCTAAAAAACTGCAGGCCTTGTCCTCATGAAGGCTCTCCACAGCAAACATGATGGTATTCACCATAAAAATCTCTTCTCTTAGCCAGGATTTCTTAAAGCAATTCCATACTACTGGGCATTAAACCACTCTCAGAATGCATGGTTGTAGAAGGACTGCTTTTTCAGGGGGATGCTTGTGCCATGCCACAGAATCTCATGGCAGAACGTGGCAGCAGAGCATCCAAGTGATTTAGAAGACCTGAAGGAGCTTTTAGTAGATATTTGCAATTACACAGTGAATGGAGACAACTCGGCCAACCTTACAGACAACTAATGAACTTAAACAAAAAAGACCAAGAAGAACAAAACAGATGCAAATGAAGTCACTTCCACATTTCAGAGGGAAACCTGTGTGCATTTCCACAGCTGACCAGCAGCTGGGTGGATTCATACAAGTGATACATGAACACTATTAAGGATTCAAACAATGAACAAGATCTGAAGTAGGAGTGGGTTAATAAAGTTTATGACAAACACTTAACTATAGCAGTGCTATAATTAGCTTGTTTATACCTCTGGGATTTATAAAGGGCATCAGATGACTGAAGCAGTTGCATGGAACAAGTGGTCACTTTACTGCACACCGATCTTGTTTTACAATGTTTTTATTCCAGCTAATACAGATTTAATTTTGTATTCTACTTGCATACCTGAATGTTAAATTTCAAGCTGAACACTCACATTTCAAGCTAACTCCACTCTGAATAGTGCATACAGTGGGTTTCATCTATGTTTATTTAGCCAGATTCCTAAAATGTCAACTGCTTGGCTGAGATTATAAGGGGAAACAAAGAATCAGTTTCTCAAAAATAGCTATTACACCTATTACAGTGGTACAACTGCAAGACAATACACATTTCTTTCAGCTGCTACCTATAAAAATGTGTCTATTTATAGCACATACTTGGCACGAGAATGCAGTTATTAAAAAAAGAAGTGACATCAAATAGGAATCCCATTAACCTCTCTTCACTAGATACAAAACTTGATAAACAGGGCAGGTTCTAGATTAAGGATAAAGTAAATCAAATTGAATGTGTTGAAAATGGACACCCAATTAAAAATAATGCTTTTCATCCCTCAGGAATGGTGATTTAAACTGTAGACGAAGGATCTTAGGACATTTTGGCATTATAAGAAAACAGCAAGTACTCACCAGTAACTCATTAAGATCACTGACTTCAGATTTCAGTAAGTTCAATTTAAAAAGAATATTTCAGTACATTCCCCTTGAATTTCAAATGAAAAAGCATTGCCCTCTTTCAACTGAGTGTGAAAAAGTCATCCTCACCCTTTCTGTTCTGATACTGCCAGCACAAACATCCTCTCCCAGCTGAGCATAAGACTGACAAAAGTAATTCCTATTTATGTAAAGATCAACTTCAAACAAAACCAAGAGAATATAATTCTGTGCATGACTATTATTGCTGCTCCCAGTGCCTTCATAAGTCAGATTGACAATAGATTCCTTTGAATCACTTGCTGCCAAGGAGTTCAAGAGCACCCTTTAGTTCCAGTTCTCAAGGCAGTCTAATAAGCTACACCACGCAAGTCCACGATACTTCTATCTTGACATTCATTTAAAACAAAAAAACCCAAACCAAAACCAAAAAGCCAGCCAACCATTCATTACTTGCAAGCAGTAAATCAATACTGCTGCATTCCTACTCAAAGCACAGAAAGCCCCCACTATGTATGCAGGATGAATCTGAATGTATTTTCTTTCCTAATTGGATTTGTTTTCACAATTATGAAAAATAATTACAACACTTTCACTTTATATTGCTTACATGCTTCCTATTCTCCTAACTGATGGTCATTTGGCAATCCTTTTAATACTATAGTAGTTAATGTGTCTTCTGTAGTCTTCTCACTTAATTCGAGCTACTGAACATTTACCTACATTATAACATTAAAGTTGTTGCAAAAAAATCAACTAAAAATTAAACAAAAAAAGTTTCTACAATCTCTCCAATTACCTAAAGCATTTTTAGCCAAGTTAAAATTTCTGAACTCGGAAGAAAAGAGTAACTCCTACATTTAATTCAACTTTTAGTTTCAAAGCTTGGAGATGTTCTGTACAGGAGCAGTGGAATGGGAAGTACCACCTATGAGATGGTATCAACAGACTGCAGTGTGCTTATATTTCAAGATACTGCACTCCAAGTGCCAACAAAAACAAATTACATGTTGCTGAAGAAAACCAGTACAATATACTCCCTGCAAATGAATTTTAGTATTAAAACTCTGCTCCCTTTATTGCTGTAATTTAGAAATCATAGGAAGTGTGGTGCTGAAAATGCTTTTTAATATGTTCCTTTAGCTATGTTAAAATCTTGCAAAAATGTTCCTAGCTATCTTTCAGATAAAATGTCTTCTCTCACATTTTGTGAATTATAAGCCTTGTTTCTCATCCTGCAGCGGCTTTTGAAAAGAAATATTTACAATTCTGTTCAAAACAGTAAAGCTAACATTTGTATTGTCTTAGAATCTAACTGCATTAGAAAAAAGTATCAACATCACAAATAACCATGGAGGTGAAAATATTGTAGATTGCAGGTAGTGGCGTAAATCAAAGGATTTTCACATTCATAGTGAGTATTTAAATCTATTTTTATCTCAGTAAAAACAATTAAATTTAACTTCTTTATGCACTAATACCCCAAGGTTATCTCTGCAGAACATCTATTTAGAATATACTGGGAAAATAATTAACATTACAGTGATGCTGCAGAAAGCTTCCAATGCAGGGGCCAAATCTTCTACATCTAGAGATGCAGAAGATATAGACGAAGCAAATTTTTAAAAAGACTTTTAAAAAACTGAGATGATGATTCCATAATCTTGAAGGAATGAAGAGCCTGAAGAAGCCTGAAGATAATTTAACATTTCACATCCCTGAGTAGATGCCTGTTAAGAAGATGGAAGTCAAACAGTAATTCCCAATTAGCTCTCCAAGCACTGAACATCAGGCACGTGGCTGTTGGGACCCCCATCAACACATCTGCTTATAACCACACTGACACACAGGGACAGCTGGAATATGGAAATGCCCTGAGCATACAAAAAGAGGGCATTTGAAGCTGATTTTATTATCGTTTTTTGAGAGGTACACAGTACTAAGAGGTGCAGAAGTTATTTCAGTTCTTAAAATAGGTCCCTCAGTGTTAAGCTGTAGCACAGAAAATTTTAAGGTATGTTGTATTTCCTAAATAAATCACTGGCATGATTTTACATACAGTCATCAGACAGCTCTTCAGTGAAAACACACCAGCTATATTTCATGGCTGTTCTGCCTAGAGGAGGGTTTTCTCTCCATGATCATATAATACCACCACTAATTTATCTGACACTCATTTCCCCAACCCACCCAGTCTTTTCTCTGCTCAACACTTCTTACCTCCTTGTGACACTTCTTGAGCAGACTGATAATTAGGTTACACTCTTCAGTGTGCAGATGAGGAGACAGGTCTGGATGCATCTTTAGTTAGGGATGATTTTAGTAGCACAAGGACAAGACTCTGAGCAAATTTCCACCTGCCAACATTAAAATAGTGTCACTAGCAAGTCTAATTTAACATGTAAGATATTATCACTGTGTTGTTTTAACAATATTTGAGATCAAAATGCAGTTTAATGTGTATAATTTATATTACATGGTTACAGTCATTAAACCCAGCACATGTCTGATCTTCTACACAACCCAAATATTGACAGTCAACTAGAAGTTTATAAGCTTGGCTATCACAGACATGAAACGCAGCTGAGATTTTAATTTTCAGGGACTCTCTAGCAGCAATAATCTTTCTTGAAGTCCAGATTATCTTTTTACCTTCCTACTTCAATTTTCAGTTTTCTTGCTTTAAAAAGTTAAGTGTATGGGATTTTCTTTCTACCTTTTACAAAGATCACAACAGGAAGCAAAATGCTATTCCATTACAGCACTTTGAGAACTGGCATCTTTTTTAGCTATCTGCACACTTTTTAAGAAATCTTAATCCAGACATTAGTGATGCCTTAAAAAGCAGTACTTAATCACTTCATCAAAACAGTATTATTTTTTTTAAATCACTAAGAATTGAAATGTCCCTTCTTGCAAGTCCATGTTGTTGCCTCTTGCTCTTTTGCTGTGCTCCTTTGAAAAGCAATGGGATTGGTCTCCTCCACGAATCCCCCACTCCATCAGATAGTGGAAGGAAGCACTTAGGTTTCCCTCAGGCTTTCTCACTGAAACACTAAAGGGGGACACCCTTTCTGCAGGGTTCTGTGGGGAAGGAGCAAGTTCTTTAGTTGAAATGGATTGAAAGCATCATATGACAGTGGCTGAAGGAAGATGACATCTTTGTTCAGGAAGATCACCAGGAAGGGGAGGAGAAAAGTCCAGCTCATACCAGGACAAATGGGCTCATCTTAGTAAAATTTTATTTTTATGGCCCATACTGCCACTGAATTAGAGAGATGTCTGTTTGTTTGTTTGCTTAGTATTTTGTCATTTCCCCTTCTCCCAAAGGGATCACCTTTCCAGCTGCAATACACCAGGCAAACACCACTACAATTTGTACTAAGCAGCCATCACTGCCTTAACACTCTTGCTAGACAGACTGGACAAATACAAGTAGCCAATGGCCAGATTTTACAATTGCAAAATCCCAGAATTCAGCTGCAGTGCTGACAGTTACAACCTCCACTGCTATTCCTAGAATGCTCAAGGAATATATTGGGCTTAAAGAGCCACATACACTCATATATCCAGTACTTCCCACTATGTGTTCAGCTTAACAAGAGTTAGATTCCCACAAGCAAACTTAATTTTAAAAATCCAAACATTTAAAAGCCACTTGAGAACCATGAGAATATGTTCCACATAGTGTTGTAGTGATTTCTTCCAAAAACCTTCCCCCATACTATCTAGAAGTCTAATATTACACTACACTTACTCTTAGCACAGAAGTTGTTGGAAACTGTACAAGTTGCTTAAGCATTCTTTTCAACAAATTAACAAATGAACCTTTAGAAATATGACAGCAGGAGCACGACTGTAACAGCAAAGTGATTAAGAACCCTGCTGTGTTACTGCCACCAGCTTTTGATTGCATGCCACACAAAGTCAATATGTTTTAAATTTATCCGTAGAGCTTTTTTGATAGCTCTGGAGTTAGCATTCCCCTGAGAGGGTGACCTGCTCAATGGCTGTGTGTTACTTTAACATGTGGGAACCCAGATGATTATTAAAGCTCTTCATCATTCAGCCTCTGCCTGTGCCTCCTAAAACTGTCATCTGAGCTGTCTCAGGAGAAAGCCAGAGCAGTGTCCTAATGAAAGAGGGAATGCACACCAGCACAGGCCAGGAAGTCAAATGGAGCATTTCAAGGAAAGAGTCATTATTTCTAAACTAAGAACAGTAATCACTGCCATTGTTTGCAGAAGTATTCTCAGACCCTGGATGAAAGGCACCAATGCCACAACCAGAGGTGACAGTGCACTTCATTAGTTAAAAGCCTTCTAACAACTCCAAGGGATTTTCCAATGGCACCTCTTGTAGAGCAGGTGCTACAAATCAAAGGTCTTAACTGTCACAGCAGTTCATAGATCAGTACTCCTGAAATTGTCAAACAGCATTCAATATTAGAATGTTTTGAGTTCTAGCACTCAGTTCTGGTAGGCTGTGATGGACTAAGTAACAAAACATCTTTCTGAGCTTCCCTGCAGGCTTTAAGCACTTCTGAAGTTAGGACAGAGCAGTGCTCCAGTGCTCAGTATTAAACTGATGTTCAGAAATACCAGATTAGACAGTGGTCTATAAATGAGCAGGGAAGGCCAAAATCTTTTTGCTGGAGGGGAATGACTTTGACACACAAAACAGTTTCAAGAGAAACAACAATGTGTGTGAAGAAAGGACATTGGTTTCCTTA
This sequence comes from Leptocoma aspasia, assembly GCA_013399835.1. Taxonomy (NCBI): domain Eukaryota; kingdom Metazoa; phylum Chordata; class Aves; order Passeriformes; family Nectariniidae; genus Leptocoma; species Leptocoma aspasia. Next base: position 1,381,225 of record VXAX01005980.1, read on the forward strand.
GTTTCTTTTTAATAACATTCTAATGAAAAGTCAGATTTGCAAGTTGTCATCTTACCAGAATTTAAGGCCAAATGGACAGAATTTTATATAGGTGGTAGCTCATAGGGACTTGATACATAAAAGAATACTGGGAAAACAAAACAAAACAAAAAAAATCACAGGAAAAAATTGTGAATAAGCAATAAAAATTGCTCTGAGGAAACTACTAACAAAAATGTGGGGTAAAGAATGCCAAGGTAAACACACAATTTCTGTACAAGAAATACTGGAAGTGAAGTAAAAGAACAATATTTAGAAAATACAAGAATTGCTGCACAACTGCAAAATGCTATGCAAATGTTAGTATCTGAATAGAATACTGAGAGAAGTAAAGAAATTACCTCTTTACATAATGGCACTGACATATTTCACTGGTTTGCACAGAAATGTTCTGCTCTTTAATGTGTCTGATATGAGATTCAGTGCAATTTTTTATTTCTTGATAAAAATTACATTACATAGGTATCTCAATTTGGTTAAAATACCTTAAAAATAAAAATTTCTATAAACTAGTAGTCTCTGAACGTAGAAGACATGGATAAAGATAATTAATCTTTCAACTTCCTAAACCAGATTCTAGATCTATGTTATTCTTCTGGGGAAAAAAATAATTAAGAAATTGTCTCATTCTAGTATCATATCCTGTCTGATTTCTCCTTACATAGGGAAAATATAGGCTATTCTGCCTGTATGGTTTCCAACATAAACCAGATATTTTCAAAAGCCTAAATGTGGAAATTCTCTGATATTGTACTGAACTTCCAGTACTAATATTCCTGTTTAGAAAAATAATGAGATAATTTCTTGTGTAAGCAGTCTTGGGACACTAAGCATCTCACATTCTCTAAAAGCAATTAAATTATAAATTATCAAGATGTGATACTCATCCCTAATCTGAATATTGATCTATAGACGTGTTCCATACATTAAATATTTCCTATTCATTGCAAAAGGAACCTACATGTACTACAGAACTCAAACAAAACTGCAGATACTCAGGAAGTAGGCAGAAACCAAAGGCTGACCCAAAAGAGCAGGGAAGAACACTGTGGGCATTTCATGTTTGACACCAAAATTTAGGATAAAATGCTCATTTCTCTCCACGTGCCAATTTTTCCTCCCGACTTCCTCACACTTCCTGTGTGGAGAAACAAAGGGTTTGGTACCTTCTCACTTCTCCCCAAACTCAGCTATGAGGTCAGCATGTCAGGAATCCAGGGAAGGTCCTTTCTTTTCTCAGAAACCACCACAAATATCAACTAACCAGTTCCCTGATGCAGAAGGAAAACTGAATTAGGTTCCTTTCGTTTTGCTGATTAGCCCAATACTTAATCTTTCCATGCTTGAGGGGCAACAATGAAGGGAAGGTTTAGATCTAGGTAATTGTTTCCATAAGACGCTTTTTCCATATTTAATTAAAACATGTTAGAAGACTACTTTTTAAACTGAATTTTACTATTTTTCCATTTGAAAAGAACACAATCATATTTTTTTCAACTTTCTAAGGTCAACGGTAAAAAAACCCAAACCACACGAATTCACACGCTGTTCAGAAAAATGACCTCTTAAAGCAAAATGCAAATCCTTGTTGAGCAACCCTGATGATAAAAAATTACACTTGAGCACCTACATTGCTAATGATGAAATTCTTTACCGAGAACACAGAACTGTGCTTTGCACAGAACACAAACATTCGCTGCAAACGCTCAGATAACGCCACAAGGCGGCAGCAGGGCCGTGCAAAGCACAGCAGGAGGGGAACTGACCCGCGATGCCTCCGAAGCCACTCTGCTCTCCACGTTTAACATTTATTTTTGCAGTTCATGTCACTGTCTAACTTGAGTAATACAAAACATTCGGAGTTTCACATTCTCAGTTACACAGTATTGTTCTGTTTGGTGTTTGGAAAAAAGTATTTGCAATCTCAACAACTTTTGGTTTACTGAAATCCTGTTAGGATTGTACAAAATTTTAGCATAAAAAGTTCAGCTCCACACCTAACAGGCTGGTGTTTATCTCATCATTCGTGCCACTTCAGCAGAACTGCATTCCTAGTGTTCTTTCCTACACAAAGAATTTTGACAATAGCTTTGAATACTCAGTGGTTAGTGAAATGAGAAATCACAGTTGATGCACACCATTTCAAAACCCAAGGGAACTCAAAACTCAGGACTTCATCTTCCAGACCAGGCTATTAAAGTGCCACTCCGTGCTGCTGTACTTAAGGCTATGATTAGGCACATTGAGAATGACCCCAAACCTTTCAACATTTTCAAGAAATTTAAAAATCCACTTTAATAAACCAAGCTTAGCTAAATCTTACGTTTACTCATGACCTCTTGAATTTTGATCTCTAAAACTATGCACTGGTTTTTCAACCTTAATTATTAGAATGGGGTAAATAATTTAGAAACATATCTATAAAGACTAGAAAGGGAACAGAAAAAGGGTCAATTATGTCTACTTCGAGATCATTTTAATTATGTAGAATGCAATTTCCCTGAGCCTAAAGAATAATTTTTTAATGTTGAAAAGTAAGATTCATATTGATTTTCTTTTTACATGACTGCTTTCTGTCAACAATTCAACCTCCCTCACAGCAGCAGAATGAGCTCACCTGCTTTTAGTACCTGATGAAACTACATCATACCTGATTTCATACTTAGCAAAACAGATTAGAAAGGTGTCAATCCTAAGGAATAGAGCGGGTGGAACACCAACTTGAATGCTAATTCCTACAAGTTTATTTAAGGTTGAAATAGGTGACTGAGTAAAGCACAGAAAGTATTTTTGCTTCCTGACAATTATTTAAGGTCGTATTCATACAAGAAACATCAGTAGGTTTGGCACGATTAGTGGGATATATTGCAGGATATACAATTAAGAATGACAAGATCCAGAGAGCATAAAACTAAAGCACTGTGCAGCGGAAGGTGTCCCTGCCTACGGCACGGGGCTGGAACAAGATGATCTTTGACCAATCCAACTCACTCTACAATTACATAAGGACAAGGTGCTGTCACCAAATTCTTGTTTTGCCAGCCGCTCTTGTACTTCAGCTGCATCCACCACACCAAGCTTAATTCCATCTCATCTCCAATTCATTGATTTCCCAACGAAGAATTCTATAAACCTATCAGAATCTTCTTCATTACTGTAAAACAGCTTTTCCCCTTCAGGGAGAAAGGGAGCAAGAGCATACATTTCCACGTCGGAAAACACAGGCTCTAACCCCTCTGGCAAAGCCATCCCGAGAGGAAAGGCAGACAGCACTCGGCAGAAAGTAAACACTGNGCTGAAGGCGAGGAGCCCTGTGATTGGATGGATGGAGCACGAAGCGGGGTCTGATTGGTCGGTTCGAAAGGCGGGCGCGGGAGCGGCGCGAGGCGGCCGGGCCAGGTCCGGTCCGGTCCGGTCCGGTCCGGTCCTGTCCTGTCGGCCTCGGGGCTTTGCGCGTCCGTGCCCGCTGTCCCAGAGCCCCGGATACTCATCCGGCCGGACAGACAGCGACAGCGACAGCCCTGGGCGGCACCCAGCGCCCCATCCCTCTGCTCGCACCAGGCCTCGGTCAGTAAGGGAGACTTCTAAGGGCATGACGTGACTTGGTCTGCTCAGGTTGAAGAACAGGAGACTGAGGGGGGAGCTCATCGCAGGGTACGACTTTCTCGTGAGGGGAAGTGGAGGGGCAGGCTGTGATCTGTGACCACCGGTGACAGGATCGCAGGGAATGGCATGAAGCTGTCTCAGGGAAGGTTTAGACTGGGTATCAGGAAAAGGTTTTTCATCCAGTGTGGGGTTGAGCACTGGGACAGGCTCCCCAAGCCTGACGGAGCTCAGGAAGTGTTTGGACGATACACTCGGGCACCTGGTGGAATTCCTGGGGTGTCCTGCACAGGGCTGGGAGTGGGACTCTGATCCTTGTGGATCCTGTCCAACTGAGGATATTCTATGAGTCAGTGTCTATGTAAGTTATTGCATGTATTTTAACATGCCACTGTCTAAATCTGTAGTAATGCCACACTTAGGACCGACATCAATGTGTTGTGCAGCTAGTTGTGCAGCTCTGTACATCTTCAAAGGGAGCCTGCCTGTGGCTTGTTCTTACTTTCTTTAACCTTTCAGCTTTCCAGGTGGTTGCATCATGGATGAAACTGTGGCTGAGTACATCCGAAGAACTGTGCTAAAAATCCCAAGGGATGAAATCAAGATGATGCTGCAGAAATGGGGCTTTCTCTCTGAGGCACAGCTGCAGACTCTAAATTTCCGCCAGATAAAGGACAACATCTCTCATGACGTTGTTCAACTCTGTGAGGTAAATCCTCTACTTCAAAAAATGTCAGTGACATGCAGGATGCATGAGAAGCATCATGAAAAAAAACTGAAACATTAATATTTGGCCACAACACAGCCTCAAATAGCATTTTGTAGTCTGGAAAATGTAAAGCTGAGCTAGTAGCACCATTGATTTTGTCTGATCTATAGGAGTGTAGAATAGACCTATACTAAGTATGCAAATCTATGTTTTGAGCTCTAAATTACATATGGTAGATACAAGCTCAGTATGTTAAACCTTTAAAAATGGGTGTGTTTCTAAATCGTAAAATAAAGGCATTGATTGAGGTGTCTACTCACTACAAAGTCCTGATTTAAAGCCATTTAGTATAGGTAATGGTAGCACTAGTTTGTATCTTTTAGACTTAATGATTTGGGGTGGTTTTTTTTAACTTTCCTTGGCCAGAATTACTGCCATTCAGCATGCTGCAAGCAAAAAAATCATATGATCTAACTCTGATTTTAGTGTACCAGGATTCTTTATATGTATCCAAAGTTTTTAGTATCATAACCCAGATAGATCCAGTTATTACTGATACATCTTGAATTCTATAGCTTTTGGTACAATTCCCTTTGAATTTCATACTCAAAAGTTGCTTACCTGGAGTGTAGATCAAACTACATGAGAAAAACACTTAAGTTATTCTCATAAGATAGTAAATGCTGTATTTTAAAATAGCTTTTTTTTTTCTGAAATACTTGTATCTATAACAGATTGTGTCATGCAGTTTCTTAAAAATATTTTCATGCTGTAGAGCATAAATCAGCAATAACCAGTATGTTAAAACTCCTGACAGTGAAACACTAGTCACTGTTTCATTGTCACAAATACCCATTAACTTTCTTTCTAATTGCTTGTACATCACACTGTAAGGATTACATTCCTCTTGCTGCCTCTGCAGAGGAACATTTAAACCTTGCTCAAATAGTTTTTGTTATTGATCTCTCAGAACCTGGGAACAGGTGTGGTGCCTTTGAAGAGAGTGTACGTGCTGTGGGCTTCAATTCAGTGTCCTTTAAACTGATACTGAGATAATTTTTCACTTGATAAACAGTGTGATCAGGCATTCTGGACCTGTAGTTCACCATGCACTCTTGTTCCTTCTAGGAAAACTCTGCAGACATAAAGCAAGCAGCAGCTCTAGACATAATTTGTAAGTAAAAAGTGAATTAAAATGACATTTATTTTTTCTGAGTGAGTTCATAATGCCCTTAATTACATAGTGATGACTCTTGTGGGGTGCAGATTTATTTGGGGTAAGTAAGCACATGACATTTTGGATGAATCTTACTGGATGTGACCTCTTTTATAAAAAGCTCAAGATCAGCAAAAGTATAGAACTCCTAACTCCAATATCAATTCACAACTTGATTAGACAGTAGTTTAAATCTCAAGGTTTCTTCTAACAGTCTACTTGTCTTACATTGGGCAGTTTAGGTAAAACCCTTCCTTAAACATTGAACCCCAGGGACACCCTTTATTAGCTACTCACCAAATTACAAAAGAACTTTACATCTCTTTTAATTAAAAAAACTTTTGCTTTTATGATTGCTATGAAAAGTAGTTTAAGAATGTTAATACATTATATTGCATTATCAGAAGTAATATTTTTGAAGTAACCTGTCTATAAAAGTATTGTGAAATTCTTTGTTCATTTAATTCCTGCTTGATAATACATTATGTTATTGAGCCATTCCTATTTTTCTTAGACAACCACATCCACCAAAACAAAAGAATGTGGAGTGTTTACCAGATGAAAAAATCAGGTAAAATATCTTTCCTTGCTGTAAGCCCACAATTCTCAGCAACTTAGTGCTGTGCTGCCTCATATCCTACATTTTAACCACAAATGTATTCTCATCTGAATTTTTTCTGTAGAGAGATTTTTAACATTTTACTGCAGCCTAGTATGGATTTTTCAATTGAGATTATCTTTAATGTTTTTAGAATACTTTCCATTAACTTCTCAAATAATTATTACACGTTAGTAACTACTAATTAAATATTAATATTTTCTCTGTATAGCTATAATATGGGTCAGAATTAAAATAAAGTTTTTTATATAAGGTTATGCAACTTCAATTTTTTCTGCTTAATTTTGTTTCGGCAAAACTAAAAACATCTCTAACCTACTTCTTGTACACAAATCTTATTTCTGGTTGGTTTTTTTGTCTCATGTAACAGGAGAAGAACTGGAATATTTTGACATAACAGATTTCAAAAAAAAGTTTAAAGGAAGACTACGGTCAGCCTTGAAAAATGTAAGAATAAATCCATTCTAAATTTGCTTCATGTCTCTGGTGTCAATATGTTGTTTTCATAACTGTGCCTCACAGTTTGAGTCAGGAATTAAATGGAATTATTCATTTGGGAATGATAGGAACTGCATGTGAAATAGGAAAAATGTATTGCATATCTGTTTTAGAACTTCACAATTATGCTGGAAGGAAATACAATGTAAGTCGTCTTAAAATGTGACTGGCTTCAAGAAAGGCAATATGTTGGTGGTTTTTTGTCAAATTTTTGCCCAGTTTGCAGGAGCCTTTAGTTGCTTTAGCTCACCAGCTTCACTTGGGCAAGGGAATAGGAAATGCCCCTGGCTGATCACCTGTGTCACTCTCTGACACCCAGTGGATTCCCACTTAAAAAGGAGAGGGCAACAAATCCAGATCACACTCACAGCCAGTCAGCTGCAGTTCAGATCAATCTCTTATAATAAAATCTTGCAATATTTTGTGGTTTTTGTTGTTGGGGTTTTTTTTAAGTCAGCCTACTTGAGTCAGGGTAAAAAGAGGTAAAAAGGAGCAAATCAACTAGAAAAGGGAATGTTTAGACTTTCGATTGTGTATTCTTGAGCAGTGATAAATATTATGTTCAGGTCTAAAATCACAAGTTGATCAAAAGTTTAGTTTCTCCAAAAATGGACATATTGGAATTATTGCCACTAGCCCTCCTTCTAAAGAGACATCTTTGTGTTGTTTTCCCAAAAGAGAGATCAGTGCTTTTGTAATAAGCTATTTTCTATTTTCAACCTTCAGAAAAATATGTGTATTGACAGGAAGAAAAGCAATATTAGAGTTTGAATAATATTAGAGCAATATTAGAGTCTTTTTATACCAGTTTGTGAGGTTATTCTTTTACTGTGGAAATTTTATTTAAATACAATCCTTACTCCACTTAATAGGCTTTTTTCTTATTCAAGCAGTGGTACTAAATTATGTTTGGGTCTTGTGAACAGAGGTGTTGAGAGATAAGAAAATCTTTATGGATACCTAAATGTGTTGGCAAATCAAAACTTTTGTTTTTCCATCAGGTCACCATCACCTTTAAGGAATATGAGGATAATGCAATCTGGATTAGAGTTGCCTGGGGAACACCATATAAAAAACCAAACCAGTACAAACCCAGCTATGTTGTGTACCATTCACAGACTCCCTATGCCTTCATTTCTGCCTCAGTGCTGAAGAGCAACTTGCCTCTGCTGTGTCAGGTACAGATTAAAACTGCTCAGACCCTGACTTCCCCACAGTCATGTAGAGCTATTATTGGGTTAGCTTTTAAGAGGATTGGTAAAGATGCCTCACTTAACATAATTTGCTAAACTACGTTTGGTTTTTTTTCCTCCTTAGCTCATGATAAAAATGGGGCAAGACCCAAATCCTTGGATTGGTGCATTGTGAATAAATTCAGTTTATTGGGATTTTTACTGCTCCTGAATTTAATTTCTTAACCAAATCTTGGGCAGTGTTCCATTAAATTGTCTCACAGAAGTGGAAGAATATTAGATCAACACTGTTAACTTCAAGAACTAAGCATATGAGCTCATCAGGGAATGCTGTTCATTTCTGTTAACTTGTGATGATCAGCTTTGGTAGTATTTTTTCCTCTATTTAGAAATTTCCTCAAATTTCTGTAGTAGTAATTCAAATATTTTATGATTCTGTTTGTTTATTTTTCAGCTGATAAGACTATAGGACTGTTAATGCTTTTAAATATTAACCTGAGCTGTATAACAATCTCTGCAATGCTTTTTCAGATATGAAAATCCTAGTTAAAGGGCAGTTGCTTACCTTGGAACAAAAACATCACAATGTCTAGAGATGCTATATTTTTTAGATATTACAAACACAGTGATGATTAAGACTGATGTTAAAACAATTTCAATTTTTATTTAAAGGCCCTGGTTGTTGCTTCCAATTACCATGACATCCGTGAAATGGAGCTTCGAAGTCATTCTTTAAACTCCCTTAAAGATATTGTGTTTAAAAGATATAGCCAGGTGAGCCACTTCACAAGTAAATCCTAAGATAAGTCTTGCTTTTTGTTTCAGGCCTAGTTCTCACCCCCTAGCAGGGGGGAAAATTCACCTTTTCCAAGAGACCATCAAGTTAAAATAATATTGAACTACTGAGGTCGACAGCCTTTCATGAAGGTAACATTGCAATGGGGATCTAATTATTTGATATCCCATATACTCTTTATTATTGTAATTCCTGATGGCTAAATTCAGACTAAAAATTATATGAACAATTCAGTCCTAAGCTTTTTTTAGCATCCTTTCATTAGGCTTCTTAAAGCCATGAGTTGAAGGCTGTTGGAATGGGTGCTTAATCTGCTCATCCATGCAAAATTTGTAAATAGGGAAATATTCACAAATATCCTAAGACAGGCATTTTTTTTCAAAATTAGGTTGGCTTCCAGACTTCTAGTAATGGTCAAAATTTGGAAGATCATTCTTCCAGAATGAGAAATAAGAGCAAATACATTAAAGTTCTTTTCAGTTAGAGATTCTAAAAGTAGAACTGAACTAAAATCATTTTTTTCCTCTCTCTCTCCATTTAGAACTTCCAAACTTACTCTCCAAAACCTCTGCAAGGAAGGAATGTAGAACCAGAATATGGTATGTATATTTGAAATGTAAAGGCAGTTTAAATGTCCTTCCTGCTGGCTTGTGAAATGAGACTGATAAAAGGAAATGTACATATGCTCCATTCCCAATATGTTATCCATCCCTGGTGCCTTAATATTGGCTGTCACTGGGAGAGATCAGTATTTCCCATGAGTGCCACTGGACATGGAAACCTAATCCACTCAATGTCCAGCATCTCACGTTAGCTTGTGTTTTTCTCTTGGTAAGAACTGAAAATACGAATGGTAGACACAGCTACCTTATCCAAAAAACGAGTGCAATGAATTCATTAAAACTATTATTTACAAATTTTCATTGGAATAATCTGATCAGAAAAACAGGATTGCAGCAGCTGACAGTGTTGTCTTTCTGTTTTCTTTTTCCTGCTCTTTTTCCCTGCAGCAGATATAAGGATAGTTCAAGAAAACAGAAGTGAGAAAGAAAGAATCCACAGACTGAACCAGGAAGTTTTTGGTAGTGGTCCCCAACCAAAACTTGAATTTGCACAATACAAGGTAGGAAAAGCAACCAACTTGATTTGGGATTTTCTAATTTTAATGTAGTGGTAGTTAGAATAAATTTCAAATTTAAGAAATACTATGGGTTTTTTTAAACTTTTAGAGAGGACATTTTAAAATAAATGAGTTAAAAGTCTTTGTAAGAAACAGATTGAAATTTGGTCAGAGTTTTAGATCATGTTCCAGTCTTTCAGCCTTGTGAACTCAGCATTTCAAACTGTTTTTGTAATAAAGGTAGACTTAGACTAGCAGTGTGTTGGAGCATGAGAAATAAGGGTTATTTTAAGTACATACAAAGCTTATGCTATGTATGACACCATAACTGACTTCTCAATAATACACAGGTTTTATTGCATGAACAGATAAATTGAAAATTCTAAGAAATACTTAATGTTTTACAGTATTGCTAGACAAGCTGCCTCTTGCTTTCAGCAGAAAACTCTGCCACATGGTGGCACCCTCAGATTTTACTATAACATTCCTCCAGCTAGAATCATGTTATCATTACAAATTGGAAACAGTCTTATTAAATGTTTAAATGTAATAACATATAAATAACATACATAATAACATAGAAATAATAAATAACATAATAAATAACATGTAAATAAAATATATTCATTGCTTATATCCAATTTTTTGTTAACAGCTTGAGACGATGTTTAAAAGTGATCCTAAAATGGATGTTTTGGATAAAAAAGAACCATTCAGATGTTTGGTCAAGTTTTCTAGTCCACATCTTTTAGAATCACTGAAATCCTTGGCACTAGCAGGTAAGTGTTCCAGCTCTGTAAAATGGAGGGAAATTCCAGAGTTTTAAATATTTTTGTCATCTTACATTCTGCTTATATCTTGCATAAGGGAGCAGCTTCATAGTTTATTTAGAAAAAGAAACATAATAGAATAAAAATGTTACCATTTTAAAAACTTGTGTCTAAATATATAATTATTTATTATTAGAATTACTGGTTTGTACATGGATACTCAAGCTGTGGTTTTAGTGGTTTAGTTTTGTGTTTGAGTTTTATTAACAGTTATTAAATGTAAATCATGTTGAGTACAGCTGCAATTATCTGTATCTCTCTCTCCCCCCCAGGTATGGCTGATGCACCACTTTCACCACTCCTTACATGCATACCACATAAAGCTAGGAATTATTTTAAAATTAGAGACAAAAAAGGTTTATTTCGAGAAAGTTTTGTAAGCCCCTAATTTAAAACATAAAGAAATATGCAACTCATTTATTACTGGTATTAATCTAAATCATCATAAGCTTTTAAAAATAATGTATTCATTCTTAATATCTTAAAGTTTTTTCCAAATTATGGTTCTACTTGAATTATTTTTCCACAGTTGTCTTTAACAGAGGTTAGCCTTAACTAGTAAAAAAAGCTTGTTGCAAAATTTAAACAGAGATGATAGTTATTTTAAATTTAAATGTGATGACTGCTCTTAACTGTATTTTTAATAATATTTCTCAAGTTAATAAAGTACAATAATAGCTGTAACTATTCAGTTTGCTGTCATAGCTGTAGATGGTTACAATATTCCAGGTGGCCTTTCATGTTTTGGGCAGAACACCTGCCCTGTTTGGAACATGGGAACAGTCCCTTTCAGATGGGTGGGGCTCCCTGGCTGCAGCTCAGGCATGTTTTTATCAAAGTAGATAAATTTTATTCTAAGACTGTTGCAGGGCATGGGGCAGAATGGACTTTTGGAATACAGATGTCAGTACAAAGCTTCCACCCAGCTCTAGGTACTGATTCAGCTTCCATCTTTCCCACCAAGGGCAGCAGCCACTAAGAAATACTTGAAAATCTGCCTGTTGCTACTTATGTCTTATAAAATTTTGTCTTGGAAGACTACAATGAAAGAGGCAATATTTTCTTTTGAGGAAGGTACATGTTTTAGAATATCTCAATATTTGATCCTTCTGAAATCCTTGCCTGTTGCCACTGGTTTTTTGCTTGGGGTCAAAGATGATGGAACCAAGATGGCAACAGTCACTAATGCCAACAGCTTTGCAATGGAATTCTTTAGGGCTGGTAAACGTTGGCAATTGTATAGATATTTCCTGCTTTGTTTTTTGAGATTGATTTGATCTGAAGATTCATTTAAAATGTACAAGTTTTTATTTTTAATTCTGTTATCTGGATTGTTTTGTGTGTACTTGGTGTCCAATGTACTTTCAATATCTCCGTGTGCAAAGCAGCCATATTTCCAGAGATTGTATGGGCTTGTTTTTGTTTTTAGAATGGAAATAAATGTGTAAATTAAGTCTTCTCATAAAAGTTTGTTTGGCCTGACTTAAAAATATTACTTACCATATACAGATTTTTGCTTTGGTTTTCAGCATCTCTATAACTCACACATGAAAATAGGTTTAGGACTATCTGCTAGTGGTATGGATTTTAGGAATTCCACCTGTGTGATTTATATGTTGATTTAACAAAGTACTTAACATAATGTCAGGATTCTGGAAGAATTCCAGGTTTGGTGTGATAGACATTAAGAGCTGCCTCTCACTGTACTTCCAGGATTCAGATCCATTAAGATTCCAGCATATATTTCACTCTGTGCAACTTGTTCTTCATAATGTGCTCTCCCAAATAACCTAAATGCCTGAGATGGCAGTGATTTACCATGGAGGTAAAGTTCCCAAGTGCTCTAGAATACTGTGAGTACCTGGCCTACTGCCTCTTGTTTCTGGGAAAGGCAGCCTCCATCCCCTTTTCAACATCCCCTTTTTGGTATCTCTGATTTTCAGAGATGTTTTTATCTCTAACTTCCTGTAAGCAGGGATATTCCAGGAGCTATGCAGCAGTTCCAGGCAAGGAGGTGTGTATTTATTAATTTGTCAGGAAACATCTGCAACTCTGAGGTTCCTTCTTGCTGAGCAGGTGTCCCCATGGAGGAGGTGAGGAGAAGGTAAGGCAGAGGGGGAATGTGGAGACCAGTCTTGTCTTCCCCATTCCAGTTGGTCTCTTCCAGCAATTTGGAAGTTTGGGGTTGGAATAGATGATGTTAAAGGTCCCTTTCAACCCCAACTATTCTGTGCTAACCCCAAGCAGCAGAACGCCTGCAGCTGGGGGCACAGGGGCTGCAGGAGGAGCACACATCCTTGGGCTATACCTATGGCATAATTCTTACCCAATAAGTGGTGTTCATCTTTTCCCTTAACTTGACCAGCTATAGGGGAAAAACCTCTGTGTGTTGTGTTGGTGGTTCCAATATCAGGAAATCATAGAATATTCTGAGCTGGAAAGGGACCCACAAGGCTTGTCAGGTCCAACTCCTGGCCCTGCACAGGACAATCCCATCCTGTGACTATGAGTGTTTTCCAGATGCTCCTGGAGCTCTGTCAGGCTGCTGCTGTGACCGCTTCCCGGGGGATTCTGTTCTAATGTCCGACTACGCTCTGGATGAGGAACCTGTTCCTAATATCCAGCCTCACCCTCCCGCCAGAGCTTAGGCCATTCCCTCGCGCCCTGTCACTGATCACCAGAGAAATCAGTGCCTGCCTCTCCACTTCCCGGTGCAAGACNTGGCGGCGGCGGCCGGGCGGCGTGGCGGGGGCTTGGGGCGGCCCCCCGCGCCCGTGAGGGACGTGCCGCCCGCCGGGGAGCTGGTCCGGCCCTCCGTGACAGAGCTGTCCCAAGTGCGGACCAACATCCTGTGCACCGTGCCCGGCTGCGGGAAGGTGCTCCCCAACAGCCCGGCCCTCAACATGCACCTCAGCAAGGCGCACCCGCTCCAGGTACCGCCGTGAGGCCGGGCCGGCCCCGCCGCCCCCTCCCACTCGGGCCCTCACCGCGGCTGCGGGGCTCTGTCGTGGCGCAGCGCCGTGTTCCGCCCCGGGGCCTGCGGCCGGCTCGGGTCCGGGTCCGGGGGGCGGCTGCGGTGTTGGCTGTGCTGGGCTTTGGTTCGTAGTGAGACTGAGTGGGGGTGTGGTTCCTCACCCTGAGAAGATTGGGATTCTTCCGAGAGATTCGGAGACAATTGGGATTGTGCAGCCTGGAAAGGAGGGTGTTTTGGGGTGACCTAATTGAGGCCTTCTAGTGCCTGAAGGGAACCCACAGGAAGGATGGGGACAAGAGCCTGGAGTGGCAGGACAAGGGGAACGGGGTCAAATGGAAAGAGAGTAGGTTTTGGTTAGGCATTAGAGAAGTTCTTCAGTGTTAGGATGGGAAGGCCCTGGCACAGGTGCCCCATCCCTGGAAGTGTCCAAGGCCAGGTTGGACGGGGCTTGGAGCAACCTGGGATAGTGGAAGGTCTCCCTGCCCGTGGCACAGCGATGGAACAAGATGGTGTTCAAGGTCCCCTTCCAACCCAAACCATTCTGTGATTCCAGATGGGAATAATGAAGTATTTCTCGTTGTCTCTTGTTTAAATTTCCCCTCGTGAAAGGCCCCTGCAGGTCCATTTATAAATACACAAGTCTGTGTGTGAACGGGCTGACCAGTTGTCTTGAGGATTCCTCTAAAATTATTTACATAAAATAACCAATTTTGCACATTTTTGTAAACATACCACAGGCAGTTAAGAGTTCTTTGGGACTCAGCTTCTGTTGTTTTACTTGCTTATCACCAATCTTTCTGCAGTAGGACTTTAAAGCCCCACTTGTGAGGTGCTGTGCAAACATGCAGCATTTCCTAACCTTATCAGCTGGCAAACCATCTCCATCCCAACACCGAGGGCTGTTATGCTGGGGTTTTGTTTGTTTTTTTAAAAATGTCTGAGCTAAAAAAAACCAGCAAAACAGATGGATGCCATTTTGGAAACAAGCCCTCATTTCCATAATACTCCTGAGCTAAGCATGTGCTGGGGGGGAGGAGAACCACAGTTCAGCAGGCACACATTGAGAGTGGGCCTTTTGGAAAGATATCCTTGCTTTTCCCAAAATCATGCTGCTGAGTGTGCAAGGACAAATTGTGTTCCTGGAAAACTTGAAGTGCAGCATTCATAGCTGCATTCTGAAAGTGCAGCCTGGGTGGGGGAACAATAAACACTCCTGTTGTGTGAAATGGCTACAGAGTCAAGCATGGGTCACACGTGCTCGTTGGTGAGGAACAAAAGGAAATACTGTCAAGTGTACTTGCCGTCTGCTGTCTCTGGGATGTTTTAATTTCATTTCCTATACATACTAACAACTTTACTGTGTGTTATGTGTTATATCTCACATGTCTGTGTAGGGGGAGGTACAGCGGAAGTTCAAAGTGTTCTTTGAGGTCAGCAGAGTCATTTTGGTTGTGAGCTGATGCTCTGAGCGTGCACTGCAGCTGGTGGCTTACATAACTCAGGGTATGATGGGTGAGGAAATGCTGCTTTCTCACCCAGCTTGCTGTTAGCCACCAGTGCCTTGTGGAATTGGAGCATACTCCATACATCTAGTTACTGAATCTGTGATAGCTTGGAATAAATACTGAAACATGGATGGATGGAGATTTTCAGAAAATTCTTAACTTGTTTCAAGGGCATTGTAATTGAGACTATAATGTTATTGAGGCTTAAGGGAGACTAAATATTTTAATATTGGTATTCCATTTTAAAAGGTAGCTGATTTCCCAGATAAAAATAATTTAGTAGATTGCATTTATTAGTGAAATATAAAATTAGTGAAGAGGCAACTTGGCAAATGAGATGGTAAGAACCTATTGGAGAAGGAGAGAACATAGTACTCCTGAAGAGAAGGGAGGATGACTTGGTTAATTTTCATTAATAAAAGTAGCACCAGTGGGATGTTTTGATACCAAAACCCATGAGGGATTGCAGAGGCAAAGGAGGAACATTAGTATAGAGATTAATTACCCTGTAAAAACAGAGTTAAGTGCAGCAGTACCACATTTTAGTCTTGTGAAGTGATAATAAACAGTTTGATCAGCTCTGGTTTGTGACAGAAATAATCTGAGGTGGGAAACACTTCCAAAATAATTTGGTCATACACAAATAGGGTAAAGCTGCTGTGAGAAGGGCAATCCTAAAATATGGCAGAGAGATATTCTATGTCAGTACTGTAGGGTAAGAATTTGATTCATATAAGTTAAAATGAACCCAAAAGATGTCTAGAAAATAACTGCTAAAGGTGATGAGTGGCAAGCGTTTCTGACAAAGGGAAATTAGAAAAATTTGGCTTGTTTGGCCTAACAAAGAAGATGTGAAGTGTTGATATGTGTTTTGTTGGGGTTTTTTTTTTGGGTTTTTTTTGGCTCCTTGTCAGAGGATAAGCCAATTTAAAAAATGAGAACAGTGGGTATAAACTTGAAATTTTTATTTTAATTCTTTGGTCTTTTGGCTATATTATTTTATGGGAAGAAGGGAAACAACATGTGTGTAGTTTAAAATGAAGCTAGAAGAGTTCACGTAAAGGAGAGGATTCTGTGGATTACTGTGATAACTGGGAGGCTGTAGTCAGTGTGAACTGGAAAGGGTAGCACACCCTTTGGGTAGGTTACTCAAATAATGCACTACCACAATAGTTATCATAAGAATAAATGCACTTCTCTCCATGTCCTATTTAGTAAAGAAATGGCTGAGCTTCTGCTGCAAAACCCCCCATGTTTTAAATAGTTGACTACAGTCTAGTGCAACATCATTTAAAATTAATCCTTTGGAGTAAGCCTTTCTGGGGCAGGAAAGCAAGACGTCACTAAGTTCACCTTGACTAAGTCTGTAGCAAGGACTGTTAATTCCTGCTTTCCAAGTTGCTGTCACAAGTGTTGGAGTCCAGGGCCACAAGGACTTGGGACAGGTCAAAACAAGGTTACTGTCTATATACAATATTTTATATGTGTAGAGTATCTCTCAACTTGTCAGAACTAACGTGTTGTGGTCTCTGCCACATAAGGCTATGTTCCAGTTGTTAAAAAAGCATCTTACTGGTGTCTGTAAAGCTTTTAAATGTTTGGTATTATTCTATACCTTAGTATTCCGGTAGTTTTAAATAACCTGACTGTGGTTTACCTGTTAGGTGGCTGAACATGTTTCCCATATTGCCCTGTTATTTGTTGGGTTGTGATGTTAAATATAACACACTTTAAAACTTTTTATTTAGGAATAAGTAACTCTAATTGCCAGTTACTCAGCATATTGGTATCATCTGCAGTGTGAGAGGCCAAACATAGCTTTGACTTAAAGGCAGATCTTCTTTTCTCCTGAGGACTTTGAATGTGATGAAAATGTTCTGTGTAAAGTCAGGGTTAAAAAGTGAAACTGGGGCTGGAACAACTAGATTTCTTTGTGTCATGTTCCTGTTTAGGGCAGTGGCTCTAGGAGGTACAACAATAGTCACAGTGATGATTCAGCAGAGATAGAACAGGCCTGTTTATGAATGGGCTGTCCATAGGGAAAACTGCTGTACATAAAGGTGCTTAGAAGGTTAAAATACTACATGAAAACTCCCTTTTTAGAGAATTATTCCAGGTTTTCTTGATATGGCAGCTGATCATTTTGGTCAAGAGACTCTAAACATTGCTTGTTTGAGTCTGGTGTGTCATTAATAAAAATGAACTTGTGGCAATGCCAGCAAGTAGCAGTGTTAAGTGTGTGGAAATATAACTGAAATGTTGCTTGAAGGGATTACATTTTACAGAGTATTTTAGCTTAAGAGGTGATTTGAGGTGATTCAAAATCATTGAAATATGCACCTCCCCAGCTTCCTGAGGTGTAAATGGGAGGACTTCAAAAGCAAGGCATGAGTGGCTGAGGACAGCATTGTTGGGTTGTGAGTAACTGCAGGTGGGTAAGTGGGGGTGTGGGCAGTGAAGCCCTTTGGGCCCTGGCAGCTGAGGTACAAGCTCTGTTTGCTTCACATTGGGAGGACTGTTGTGCTTTGTGCATTCTCTGTGTAAACACAACCAGCTGGAGATCTGCCCAAAGAGGTAGTTAGGGAGTGACTGGTGTGAAATCAGCCTTCCACTACTGACTGTGCTCACCATCCTCATGCTAAGGAAAATCGAGTGCAGAGTTCAAACAGGGCATGGTCCCATTTCTTCCCTGAAAAATCATCTTGGGGATGCCCTCATGGACTACAGTAACTGGCTCTGGGGGCTATGTTTGGCCTCTGATTCAGGCTCAGGATGGAAGGAGACTCACAGCTACTCTGAGCATCAGATTTTAAATAATTGACTTTTAATATTTTGCTTAGACACAGATGCTTGATGCTTCCACTGAGACCCTTTCAGATAGGATATGTCTAGAGGTATATGTCTTGCCTGGTTTCCATGCCTGTGTCCTCAGTAGGAATGAGTTCTGTGTGGTTGAACAATCTGGATGATCCCACTTGTATGTCCTTCTTATATGTACTTTTGAGGTCCTCTTTGAGCAAGTTGTGTTGCTTTCTTCTATGTGCATGTGAGGGTCAGTGAGACAGTTCACGTGGAAAGCCTGGATAGATTGGTCACTTAGTGTTTGGAGGTCAGAATTAGGAGTTGTTTCATAGACTTCAGTGACATTTGGCTTATGGTCTAAATTAAGTGGCAGAGCATACTTGGAATTTTTCATTTTATTACAAGTAAACTCTAAATAGTGCTAACAGCATCAAGGAAGTGTTGTGTTTCAGTGACTAATCTTAGTGGAGCTTCACATACTGTGCTACTAACAAGTAAAACCACATTGAATCAGCAGTCTAGGGTAGTATCTGTATGGAAAATTTCTTTGGCTCAAATAACAGGAAACATGGGACAGAGAGTGTCTTGGTAAAAGTAAATAGTATAGTACCACTACTCCGTAGAGTTTGTTGTAATTGCACCTGGTAATTCTGATGGGTTATGGCGTCCACACAGGGCAAAAACTCCATTTGAACTTTCAAGTCACATAGGAAAGTGCCTCCAACTCATTGAGATGTTTAAACTCAGTGAGCCATAGTTGCTGTGTATTCTGAGTACTGTCTTGAATATGCAAACCTGTAGAATTGTCAACTTCTCAACTGGTTCTTTTTCAGGATGGAAAACTTAATGCACCAATAAGGAAGGGTTTGAAAACTTCACAGAAATTCTACTGCTGTCCTATTGAAGGCTGCCCTAGAGGACCAAACAGGCCATTTTCCCAATTTTCTCTTGTAAAACAGGTATTCCTGTTTCCTGAAGTATTTTCACACTGATTTAGTCCTGTCTTTACTCCAGAGAGTGTGCACTTTTGCATACAGATACGAGCATAATCTCTCAGCACATAGGCAGAAGTTAGAGAACTGTATGCAGCAACTCCAAGTGCACATGTGATTGATGAGTTTGCATGTTTGCATGTTGTTATTAGAGGACTTGAACCTTTTGATCAGACAGATGCCAGTATGTTCTTCTAAACTAGATCAGAGCTCCTCTCTACAAATTAAATAGATGGAGAAAGATTAATGAAGAGAGGGAAAAAAAATCGTGGTAGCAACTGATGAAGGTTTAAACTGTGGCTGATGCTTTTAACTGCTATTTCAAGTGGTCAAGGATTAAGAGCTTTTCTCTGCTTTAATATCAAAATGCATGTGTTTACTAGTTAACCTGTTTAAGAAAACATGTAAGACTTGTTTCTGCATTAGTGAGCAAAAAGAGCACTGTGCTGCAGTTGGTTACCTGTGCTGAGCTGGGGACCCTGAAGGAGCTGAGTGGCTGGCACTTGGTGCCATAAATGAAAAGGAAAATTTCTGGTGTTTGCTCTGGTGTTGACCTGTACAACTTGAGATTATTTGCTGAGTTGTAGATCCTCAGGAGTGTGCACATGTTGCAGCATAGACTTACTGTGCTCTTTTGGCAAGGTTGATCTATAGATTTATTGATGTCCACAGGAAACCTACAATGCCATTAGAATATCTGTGTTTTTAAGATGCATGTGGCATCAGCAGATTTGCAAACTTCAGATTCTCTCTATTGACTTTTTAAAACTTATTTGTAGTAATGCTTTAAAAGAATAATTAATGCTACACTTCAGCACTACTTAGCAACTAAAAAATTGCAGATATTTTCTCCCCTAACAGTGATTTTCTTTTGTAATCTTCACTGAAAGCTAATGTTTACTTTCCCTTGTGTATTCTAGCACTTTATGAAAATGCATGCTGAAAAGAAGCACAAATGTGATAAGTGTAGTAACTCCTATGGCACAGAATGGTATTTGAAACGGCATATAGAGGTCTGTGGCAAGACTTTCCAGTGTACTTGTGGGTGCCCTTATGCCAGCAGAACAGCATTACTGTCTCACATTTACAGAACTGGCCATGAAATTCCTGCAGAACACAGGTAAAAGTGAAGCAGTGAAGTAATGATGCATTCATCACCAAGTCCTGTGTGTCTCATGTGCTGCCTTTTTGTCTCCTTTCTGTTGATTAAATAGGAAATAGGATCCTGTTGTTTTAGCTGGAAAACAGTTTGCAGTTTCTTTGTTGCTTTTAGGCGTTTCTGTTTTGTTGAAGGCAGTGGTGATCATCTAATCAGTAAGATCTGGTTTCCCTACATAGAAAACAAAAAGTACTGATGACACTGCAGTGCTTGGCATAAATGGTGGTGGTTCTTGTTGCATCTGCTTTTACAGCTCTGTGAGAGTAGAGATGATTTGGAAATATTTGTAACTGGTAATTGAGGTGTGGAATGCATTTCAGGTTATTTTCTTGTACAGTCTAGTCATTGTTGTAATTGTTGATGGATGTATTTTTTACCACCTATCTCTGCATGTTTAGATTTATAGTTTTAATATGTACATATCTTTCATAAAGGGCATTCTACTTTCTGAGGCCTAGCCTGTCTTTGAGGTTCAGCTGCTGCAGAATTTAAGTTTTGGGTGAAGAATTGCTAATTTTTATCTTCCATTTCCATGAGAGACCATTACCTGCACACATATTTTAGGAGCTATGTCCCTTCAATGCTCAGTCTGAGTCAGTGTCAAAATAGCACATTAAAAGTCTTCAAATCAGAGTGCTTAATGTACAGAGGGAAGGAAACCATCTAAACATGCACATCCATTTGGAAATAGGTCTCCAGAAGGGGTAGTGTTTCTTCTTTTTTTAAAATGAGAGAGCGAGGAATGACATTTAACAAAATTGAACTTCATGGAGTCTTTTAATGTTTTAATCTGGATTAACTGTCGTCTCGTATCCAACCTCATCTGTGACTTCAGTTTGTATTTTCAATGTAATGACTCAAAAGAATGGAAGGCAGATGTTCTGTGTTTGAAAGAAGTATAAATTATTGATTCATGTTCACAGGGATCCTCCTAGTAAGAAAAGGAAAATGGAGTCCTCCGTACATAATCAGCAGTTGGCAGAGAAAGCGAATGAAGCATTCAGCAATACACACAGTACTGCTCCTGGCACTCAGGAATTGGAGTCCTCTGAAGTGAAAGTAGCAGCCTCTCTTGAAGGCTCCTGCAGCTCTAACTTCACAAACCAAATGCAGCCAAAATGTGCACCAAAGATGCTTTTACCCAAGCCCAAGGTGGCTTTGGTTAAACTTCCAGTGATGCAGGTTGCTCACTTGCCTGTGTATGTATCTGCAACAGACTCTTCTGTCAAACCTGCTGTAGTGGCTGTTGATAATCAAGGTTCAGTTGTAAGTACTGTTCATTTATTGCCTCAATCCATAGGAATCCTGATTCCAGCCCTGGAGGCAGAAACACTTGTATTTAAAGACAGTATGCCTGTTTCAAAAGTGACGACTCCTGGTGATCGTGAACCAGTAAGTACTGGTGTACAGGTTGAACTGGACAAGGTTACATCAAGTAACACAGGGCAAGAGCTGGGGAATGTTTGTCACAAGAACAAAATTTCTTCAATAAATATACAGACTGACTTATCTTACATCTCACAGAGCTTTGTACCAGCTGCAGCCTGGACTCCAAATTCTTCTGTGTCCTCTTGTTCTCAGACAGATCTGTCATTCAGTTCCCAGGTTTCATTACCCATCAGTGTACAGACACAGACACTGCTGCCTGCTTCCAAACTGACTTCATCCATAGCTGCTCAGACTGATGCTTTCAGTCAGGGCTGTTTTCCAACGTGTGGCATTTCCAGAGAGACTCAGACCAGTAGGACACAGGACTGTATTGATGGAAGAGTACAGATGGACCAGGCTGTAATGTGCAGTGACATTTTTGAGAATGTTCCTTCATCATATAATGTTTCTACTCACATTGAACTTCCAGAAAACAATTTAATACCTGCAAATATAGATCAAACCTTGCTGCAAAGAAGTAGTTGCAAGAGCCTGAATCAGGATACAGTTAAGTCTGAATCCCTTATCAGCTTCAACACACAGACTAATATACTTCCACCTCAAAATACAACGGATAATCAAACCCAGACAATGGACCTGCTAAATGATCTGGAAAACATCTTTTCAGGAAACATGTCTGGCCAGACACTGGATAATCGTGGCCTTTTGTCTGAGTCAAGTTCTAATGCTGACACACATCTTCCATCTGGTCCATCACAGAGCACAGGGATAGACTTTGACATTGAAGAGTTCTTTTCAGCATCCAACATCCAAACTCAAACTGAAGAGAGTGAGCTTGGTACCCTGAACTCTGAGCCAGTTTTGGAGTCACTGGACATTGAAACTCAGACTGATTTCTTATTTTCAGATAGTGCCACTCAATCATATAACTGCCGAGGCAATTCTAACTTCTTAGGTTTGGAGATGTTTGATACACAGACACAGACAGACTTGAATTTCTTTTTGGACAGTACTACCCATCTGCCTTTAGGAAGTATTCTGAAACAGTCCAGTTTCTCAATGAGCACTGACTCATCTGATACAGAAACCCAGACAGAAGTATATATGGCTACTAAAAATACGCCTACTCAGAATATTGAAAGCAAAGTCCAGCTCAGTAGTGCTGAGACACAGACTATGGATAGCTGCTTTGAGAATCTGGGGAGTTTATTCCTTACCAGCAATGAAACACAGACAGCAATGGATGACTTCCTTCTGGCTGACTTAGCCTGGAACACAATGGAGTCCCAGTTCAGTTCAGTAGAAACACAGACCTGTGAAGAGCTGTGCTCCTTGTTCCAGAGCTCTGACAAGCCCAGCCACTGAGTGCTACGTAATATAACTGTTTCCTGTGGTTTGAGTTTAACTTATTGGGGTGGGAGAGATGGCTTTACCAAGTGATCCACTTTGCATTATTGAATGTACTTGTCATGAGCAGTTGACCTAAGAGACTTTTCATGCTGAAGGTACTCTATTGAATATGTAACTTTACATAAACCATGTGTGTATAAATAGAGGGGAAAGGGGGGGCTGTAACATGTTAATGTACATTTGAACCTTAAAAAATTATGTGGTGCCTATGTTTTTTCCTCAGACTTCTTTATGAAGCTGTTACTGCTTTCATCTAAGTGGAAGAACTTTTAAAGTTGTTCTCTATATCTCTCTCTATTCCTGGCTTACATGCAGGGTTCCAATGTGCTGGACCAAAACCCTGACCTGTTCAATTGAGATGCTTCCCTGAACTTACGGGGGAGGATTCTATTAGTGTAAGCTACTTCTGTTTACTTTTTTTAGTAGCTTGTATTTTAAATCCGGCATGAACATAATCAGCCGTATTGTCTTCTTTTACTTTATGCCTTCACAGCTCTTTCTCCTCCATAAGCTGACATTTTCCAAATACCTGTCCAACACACTAGACACATAGAGATTCTTGAATTGTTGAAAATATTTATTATTAAAAATGTGTGTAGAAAGCAGTATTTTTTTTTCCCTGAGTGGCATTGATGCTCTTTGAAGGGTAGGAAAAGAACTTGGAATTCATAACTCTTAGGGAAAATTAGTATGTTGTCCTTTTAGCTAGTGTAATAAATGGGACTAACATTTTTAGAGTCTTCAGAAGGGATTTGCTTAAATTATTTCTGTCTTTAAGATGCAAATGTTAAAATGTGTGTGCCTCAGAAACTGGAATCATTTGGTTTTGCTGAAACTCTCCTAGCTTTATTGAGATACGAGCTGAGAAGTGTTACAATGGTTTACTACCTTAGGAGAAATCTTTAAAAATGGACAATTAAATTCCTTAAAACACTCACCTTGACTTCTGGTTTTGGACTTCCTGCTTCCAAAAACAATTGGAATCCATACAGCAGAGCTGGGAGATCAGCTCACAGAAGCCCTTCCAGAACAGCTCTATCTTGCTTTTGCACTTTGGTCTACAGCCCTCAGTTCCTGCAGCTTTCAGTTTCCCTGAGTTTAGTCAAATTCACACAAACTGATTTTTCAGATTAGAAGCACATGACCTCTTGGCACCTTTTTTTTAATGTTTAGGTTGCCCTCATGCCACTGTTTGCAGTAATTTTCATTTACGTGAAGCCAGTTGTGAATGTATGTTGGAATTTGGCCTTAAGTAATTTATATCTCTTATTATAATATCTGTGAAATGTAGGCCTCTGGTTTTGTACTGGACAGATTTTAGTTTCTGTAACCTTAAAGGAAAACAGTTTGTGTCAAATTCCTGGGCCTGTAACAGACTTTACTCCTCCATTGTTAGAGGAGAGGTATTGGCTGCATATTTACTGTGCAGCCCAGCAGCAAATGTATGTCCAAGCCTTAGGTTTTGAGGACTCCCTATGCTTTGTGCTGCATATTCTCAGTTCAAGGATGTGGGATCCATTGCAGCCAGCTTGTTTTTGTTGCAGATGAACAATACCTTTCTTTTTTCCTTTTTTTTCTTTGTTTTTTCCTAATACTCTTTATATTGCCGTGGTGAGTGTCTTTACTGAAATAATCTCTTTAGATTAATCCTGAAACTCACATTTTCCTTCTGAAACCCCATCTGTGTTGCCTGTTGGATTTTTCAACATTTCTAGGTATGATTTGAGACACTTCCAGTCTGGCTGAAGAAACTGCAGAACGGAATCTTGCAGTTCCTCAGGAGAAAGTAACTGCTGTGGGGAATGCCCCCAGGCTTCACAATGTCTGTAGAGTTCTCATCTGAAGGGTGGGATAAATTTAAAAAAGGAAGGCCTCACTTGTAATTTTGTTTCTTGTGAGATATGACTGACTCATATTTACCTACTTTGAATTTGAGAGATAAGATACAGAACAAAGTTAGTTTAATTTATTCTGTTGCAATCTAGTAATGTTGTAACTTCACATTTTAAAGTGTTTTTGCTTCTCCTTTCTTCCCCGTGGAATACCAGAGAACACTTCTTCATACACTGATTTCTGTGTTTCCCATGTGCAAGTTGTCTGTACTGACATGTGAAAGAGAGGCAGTTACTATAAACTGGTTTGGAAAAAGGGTATTTTCCACAGCTACAGAAGCTGTTCATTACCTCTGAATTTAGAAAGTCAGTCTTTACTGTGCAAGAGAAGGAATCTTGGGTGCTGAGGAGCAGAATTACTGAAGGGTTTGAATTGCAGCCATCTGAAAGACCAGCAAGGTTTAAAGTACTTTGAAACTAATTTACAAATTAGAGGATAATTGCCATGCTATTGTGTAAGCCAAAGCTCTTAGCATCAGGGTCTGTCAGGAAAAGACCCAAAAGTTTGTGTGGATGAAATCTTATAATGTAATCATTGCCCAGTCATTGTACTTTTTAATTAAAAGTATTTCTGAGCTTTGTGTGTTTTATTAGAGCATGCAAATTACAATAATTTCACTCATTCTATTGGTTTAAAACAGTTTGGACTTCAATTAGGTGAATACAGTACTACAACACAAAGTCATTTATTGAAAGTGCAGTATTTAGAAATTATTAAATGTCTGCACTGTTTTAGGAAAGACAAAATTAACTTCTGACCAAAATTAACTTCTTTCTTCACTAATTTGGTTCTCCATAAATGATTCATAAAAGTGAAAAACAGGTTTGGATCATGTATGTCTGGCATACGTCACTCAGTTTGGATTTATTAAGTATTTTTGTGAAAATGTGAAGACTGCAGCCAGACTTCAGAATTTGCTGAATCCCACACAAAACTTCATGAAACCTGATCTGAAACACTTATTGAATATTACGAATTCTTCACATTTAAACAAATTCTTGAAAAAGGCTGATTTTCTGGTTTTGCCTTCGTTATAAAATAAACTTCAGACACAACTATTTCTGGATAGAGCTGAAATGATACTTATCTCCCTTTTTCTGCAGTTTGTCTCTGATTTGATTTTCAAGGCACTGCATTGTAAGTATTGGTCAGCAGTGACTTACTATCTTACTCTTTTTTGTATCCTCTATTGCCATTAGAGCTATAGAGAAAGCAACATCAGATTCTCTGTAGCCTCTTAGCACAATTTTTTATCTGGAAGTGATACTAATGTTACGTGTACTTACCCTTTGTGTTTCCTGCTTAGTTCTGTTAAGCTGTGATTGCTGGATCTTCATCTGGATGCCTGTGTAACACTATTATAAAATTCAATTAGTACTTCTATAGTTTCATTTGTGCTTTTCTTTAATATATAAAGAGTCAAACAAAGGAAACAGCAGATTTGGGGCTTGCATTCTGTGAGAACGTAAGCACAAATAAGCTGAAAAATGAAAGGTCTGTCTTGTTGCCTTCCATATTTGTTTGTCAGAATGCTAAAAGTTTGTCTGACAGTAGAGGTTTCTTCTTACAGCTTTATTTGTGTCTGTTTCTGCTAATACACCTGTAAATACTTTCTGCTGTGGGTAGGGAGGGAGTCATCCCCAAAACTTTGTGTTGGCCTAGAAAAATTGGTCATTTTAAGTCAGTTTGCTAATGCTACATATTCTTAGTTGTACGAAGCTGCTTGTGTCTAGAAAATTCTCAGTTCCAAAGGATATGAAAGCATAAAAAATGTATATATACTTGCAGCTGTAAATTAAACAGCTGCAAAAGAAACCTTGTGAAACCTCATTTAGTTTTGAACAACTTGATCAGTGTCTGTAACTTAATGTATGTAACTAACTCCTTACAAACTTTTGTTTCAAGGCACAATACACAGTTTTCTTCTGTTGGAAACAAGAGGCTGAATTTCCCTGTTAGTCACATGGACCCCAGTTGTGTAGGGGCAACAGAACAAAGAACGATGGCTGCCTTCCACTGTTCTAAATCCTTATGCTGCTAAGATGTGAATTAATTTTTTTTGTGAGGCTGGGCAGAAATGTAAGAGTTGGCAGGACTGGGGGCTTTGGGGGCTAGAGGGGGTTTAATAGCCTTTTTAAGTGTAGGGAAAGTTAATAGAACTGATACTGAATCAACATAGAGTGCTCAGCTTGCAAAAGAATATGTTCCTGAAATGGCAACTCTGAGGTGAACCCAATGTGCTTGCCTTTATCATTAAGGTTGTACAGCTTCCTTTGCTTTAATATATTTCTGATGTACTGATTTTTTAAACATGATCTTAATGTACCATTTACTGTTCCAAATACATTCACACCAAACTGTTGGTAACGTTCTGGGCTTTGCAAGCTTTTTCATTCCTGTTTGGTTTAAGGTCCTGCTATGCTTGTGTCCTGGTGGGATGGACACAAGGCTGCCAATTGATAACAGGAACCAGGCTGCCATTGATAACAGGAACACTGTGAGGATCCAGCTGTTTAATGGTAGCAAACCAGTGTATGGTGCAATCATGCATCTTCTGTTTCTTTTGTTGTTGTTTTTTAAGAGTTGATGTGAATTAAAGTATGTGTGAGAAGGACTTGCTGCTTAGAACATGACTGAATTCTCTTGTTCAAGTGCCATTGCTATGCAATGAACAGAACTCAGCACTCAGCCCCGCAGTCAGGGTGAGGAAATGTTTGTGTTTGTGTGTGTGACTCTTCACTGAAAACATAACCAGACAGCCTGAAATGGTGGAAACGCCTCAAGGAACTGCTGAGTTAAATAACAGAAGTCCCTTTACTTGTGACCATTTTTCATATGCTGGCTTTACAGTACCTGCAACAACTAGCAGTGGAATAGAATAGATGGCTTGTGGTGATGTCAGCTCTACATTTTGCAACATCCAGTGTTTTACATGCTTCAAGCACCTGCATGCAGAGCTAGATTGACAGTAACTCTATCTACAGACATTTGCAAGTGCATCTGTGATAAAGCTAGATATGAAAGATGGCCATATCTTTACAGCTTAAAGACTTCAACACCTGATTACAATCTCATTTAAATTTGTAATTATTTGGAATGAATGAGTAATAAATCTCATGGGTGAGTCTTTCCCAAAGCGTGTGTGAGTTAATCTCAGCAAGGCTGAGAAATGTCCTTAAAATATTTTTCTTTTCATTACTGGTGGGATTTTTTTATTTAGTGGGCAAGTCTAGTTTTCAAAGGATGTTCATGTTTAATTTTTGCTATTTAAGCCAGTAAAGTTGCAGTGACCAGACAAAATCAAGCATTCATTTCTTAGAGCTATTTTACAAGTGACAATCCCAAAGAAGGAATGTTGTCCTAGTAACTGTGAAACTTGTAATTACATTATTGCATGCAGAGAAAACCTTGTGCCAAAATACTGTTTCATATTTCCCTCTGTTGGAAACTGAAGTGTTACACAAAGCTACTAGTAAGTTATTCACAAGTATTGAAATGTTTTGTTCACAAATGAAGCACTTATTCAGTCCTGTAAATTATACATATTTTGGAATAAAGTTAACTTCAATCATTTTTTGCCTTTTGTTTTAATGGCCATGACCTCTGCCTGCAGAGGCCTGGGAGGGGGATCCAGTGCCTATTGGCAAGTAACAAAAAACCCCAAACCCTAGAATGGCTTGGTTTGAGTATGTCTCATGCTCTGTCCTTTTTCTTCCTGCATAGTTCCCATGCTTTGTGATGATACCACCATTTTCTGTTAATTGGAGGATATAAAATGCTGATTTTTGTTGTTACCTGTAAGTCTTGCATGTGTGATTCAGAGGAGGTGAATGAGCAGAAGCCTCGTGACTGAAGGTTCATCTGCACTGTTCCCTCGGCTGTAGTTCTGAATGAAGCATTCCCTGATGGAGAGCAGGAGGCTGCTGTGTTCAGCCCCATCATAGTCTGAGGTAAGCATTTGCAAACAGTAGCATTCAGGTATTTCCAGAGGGGAAAGGGAAGTATTTACAGAGGGGAGGATGTCATAAATATCTAGAAACTAAATTCCTGTTCAGAGCATTTAAAACCATGGAACAGTCAGATATGTAAGATCCTTCTAGGAGTAACAGCCGTATTCCCAACATAGGGGTGGTTCTGCTTTAGATTAGGCTGTTATTTCAGGCTTTTCATCATTCACAATGGATTTGACTTATAGGCAGAAGTCAGATATTTTGACAGACCGCACCTCTGGAAACTTTCACAAATGGTTAGACAGTCCAAAAGGCAGGAAAACTAACTCTTGATTGAGAGCAGACTGAGAAGAAAGTGGCTGTTCAGAGATAGAGAAGCCCCATGTATTTGCAAACTAATTTCTTGCCAGCTGTTGCTGAGAATTTTGCTGGCAGTGAAAGTGTTCCTGACTGGTTTGGTTTAGTTCCTGAATTTCTTTCACTTGAAGAAGTTGCATGCTGGCAAGCTGATTGTTTTCCATCAGAACAATGCAGTTAGAGACTGATTTTCTTTCTGGCTCCAGGATTTGACAGTGAATCAGTCTTTTGGATGTTTGGACCTAAAACAATAGGAGAAAAATGTTGATTTAACTTTCAGGTGTTCCATCATTGCATTTTTACATTGTTGTCAACAATTCACTTGTTTTGTTTTGGCACTTTGAATGCAGGAAGCACTTCTGGCTGATCAGCCTGTAATTTTATTTCTTTTCCTTGAACAGGAATGGTGTTGTTCTTGAGAACTTAACACAAAAACAAGAAGCTCTTGTTTCCTCCGCTGGAAGAACCCAGTGTAATCAAAGGCACATAACTTGTTAAGTTTATGATGGCTGAAACGTTGTATATTTGTTTCCTTATGCTCTAGGTCTTTAATCAGCAGCTTTTCTGGCCTTCTGCTGCAGGTCTGGTAGAATAATCTGTGAGTGTGGTCTATATTCTTGTATCAGGTTGTAGTAAAACCTGTGTCTAATCTGTCTGATTTGACAGTTTCAAAAAACACAGCAAAACTCTTACCTGGCATGAAACACTGGAAAATGTGGAAATAATGTTTATAGTTTTCCCTGTAACTTTTTTTTACGTATTCCTAGAAAACGGATTGTCTACAATGGCTCCAACTTAATATAACAAACATCTTTGGCTTTACCTTTAATTGGTAATGCATTCATTTTTCAGCTTTCTCGCTGAAGCAGCATTATTTTCAGTTGTCTGAATAGAAAAAATTATCTCCTTCTGGGCTTCGAAAAATTTTTCTAGTTTTACAGCTAGGTGTATATATATATGTATGCATTTTCTATTTAGTGGAAAATGCAACTGAAAAAAGTATATATTAATTTCTTTATCTTGGGGCTATTTGTGAAGGATGCTTGTTGTTTTGTAGAGGTTGCATTTTATATTGAAATATGGAAAACAGATTAGAAAATATTTTACCATAGGGGGAAAGGTACAAAGAAGGGAAGAAAATTATCTATTAGACCTAACTGTGAAAAAAAAAATAAAGTATACAACAAGCCTATTTTTGGGTCTATTAAGTCATGAACTAGTGCTACTGAGACCATTTGCAGTTGATAGAAAACTCTGTGGTTACTTTACAGCATGGCATGAAGAGTGAGTCACAAGGACTCTTACCAGAAGATGGGACATCCCTAAGTGCATTTATTCAGATACTTGTGTGAAGAGTTGTGTTAAAAGTTCTAGGACTGAAAGAGTCCCAAACCTGCTTGCTGTTAGTTAATCCTTGTTAAGAAAATTCAGTCCTTCTAAAAAGCGCAGAATTATTTATATAAGAAAAATAAATGCTCTTTATCGTTTTCTCCAGAAATGTGATGTATATGTTAGGGTATTTTTTTTTCACTGTCTTAACTGGTCTTTTTTCTTTTTAGCTTTATTTTTTTTTTTCCCTCTCTCTCCAAAAGTCTTAAGCCCCTCAAGAATCAACAGACAGTTAATGCTTAATTAATAAAATTGTGTGTGAGCATCATCATACTCTAAGGCGGATTCACAAGGTCATTAACATAGGTAAACTCTTAAAATTCTATTTTCTTGTTAATGCCACGTCTTCATTTGGATCCTGTCGCGGTTTGAAAAGTCAACCCAGGACAGATCACAATACTTAAAAAAAAAGCAACAACAAAACAAAACCAAAACCCTAGAAACCAATACCCAAGCACCAAACACCCTTTCCAAGTCCAAGTGTCACATGTCTTGTTTAGCAGAATTTCAGCCTGTTGGAATTTATCCACTGATCATTGTTTGGCATCAAATATCCTTGATATAACTCTATGAATCAAAGAACTTTCACCTTAATAGATAAAGACTGCATAACCTGGTTGGTAAAGATAATATTTGTTACAGAAATCAATACCATTGTTCTTTTACAGAATACCTAATTTTCTACATATATATATCTCAAGCACACTATCTAATTCCAATCTGGCACTTCTTGAGATGTGACTAAGATATTTTCTTGGGGAAATAAATAAAGTCTCAGTTAATCATCAGTGTGGGAAGGTATTTTTAAAGTAGAAGCATGCAGAACAACTGTATCATGCAGGGCTTACAGACTGCCAGTGTAAATTCCATTGTCACATTCATGTAGTCACATAAGATTATTAAACTCAGGGGTGATATTCTCATGTAACACCTACATAGTTCATCAGCTTCAGAGGAGCTGCACAAATGAGAGTAGAAGTTGACCTTTACAGTTCATGTACTGAGTCACAACTTCATCTCCAAAGCTGCTGGAACCAAAATGCACTTCGCCTTTACATCCATTTTATCTGCCTGCAGTTCTCATTGCTAAATATAAACCTGTTCTGGAAAGTTAAAGTGGACATGTGACAGGGGCCAGTGTGGATAAGGCCCAGCACTCAGACACTCTGCCCTATTAATGGTTCCATCCTAGTTCTGCCTAATGCTCCCCAGCGCCGGTGTTTGCTTTCTCCTAGATTACCTGGACTCAAGACAGTCAATAAATGCAGCAGAAAAAAGCTCCCTGTTCACTTTCTGCTGCGGTTCTGTCTCTTTCTTTGCAAGTCTTTTAACAAAACGGGATCAAATGTTTCTGTTCATTTAGCTGGAAATTCTCAAGCATCAGACAGATTTTAAATGCACTTCGGCATGGCAGAAATGTCAGGGGCACTCAGCTCACATAGGCAAACAAGAGGCTGTCTTTAAAACTTTTGACATCAGCTGGAAGATGCAGAGACAGGTCAACAAAATGTTATTAGGACAATGTTAATTAGGACAAACCTTTATCCTGTGATTGTGCCATTTAAATCTGCAGAGGGAGAGGAATCTGGAGGAATGAAAACAATGCCTGAGCACCATTTCCTAAGGCTGTCCACACTAATTGCAATGTAACACCTTCTGTTCTTCTTGCCCTATAATAGAGCAAACCTGCATAGCCCTAGAATTTACAGGATGCTGTCTCTGTTAGTGCTGGCACCTTCAAAATTATCTTGTCATAAAAATACTGCTTTCCAGCAAAAGGATAAAGGGGGTAGCTAGGGCAGTACTAATGATTTCTGTATCAGCTTGGTTTTGACAGTATTATTTAGAAAAGAGTCTTGAAAAATGCCCTTACCATATCACTATAAAAGCAGAGACAGATTAGGCTTTGAAACTTCAGTGTTCAAAATTTTGTGAACTAAATTAAGATCGAGAGGGGGTGGTGGATGGCTGCCTACTACTGCATATATTAAACCATAGTTTCTCTGTGTAGTAGTGCTTACTTGCCTCTAAGGATTTCAGCATTCACTGTGTACAAATATTTATAGTAGGCAAACCCAAAATTTCTTTTTCAATTTCCTTTTACAAATGGTGCCTGATGCTTCCCATCTTTAACTTGAACCACAGTTTCCACATCACAGAAGGATGCATGAGGCTGCAGGCTATTTGAGGGAATGTCTGTGTGTATATTTGTTAAATTTCAGTGCTCAAGACTTTCATTTACTGCATCTGCCTTAAAATTCATTAGAGGGGGCAGACCAGCCTGGTAGTAAGGTGTGGGTAAGAGTTCCCACAGCACACTTGGCAAGTGAGCAAGAGTAAAAAGAAAGCAACAGCATCCTCAGATTCAGTGAGACTCGCTGGGAATGTTTGGATTGAGAGCAGAAAGTGAGAAATACCATTGTGAGAGTTCTGGTGGTGTTTACACAGTGACAGTGCTTGAGAGAAGGCTGAGGTGCCCCTGCATCTCATGTTGCCTTGACCTGGCTAGTCCAAAGCTTATGTTGATTTGGGGTTTTTTTTCCCCTTTCTTTTCACTGTGATTTTTAGGGTTTTATGCTATTTTTTTCTTACTACTTTGGATGAACCTGTATTTTCAACTCAGTTACATGAATTACCTCACCTGCAATCACCAGAGAAGAAGGGAGTTGGGGTTTTTGGTTCCATGAAATACCATGGGTGTGGAAGGAAAGAGGAGACCTGAGAAAGCCAAAAAGCAATAGTATTACCCAAGTTTATGATAAGAAGAAGTTGGGCAACTAACATTACCAGAAGAGGGGAAGTGAAACTTTACAGAGGTACCCCAATTTTGTAAAGTACAGCAGAAGCTAAATTACTCCAAAGTTGTGTTCCCAGGCACACCACAAAAACATCCAGACCTGACTGTGTAATTTGGTTTAAACCAATTTAGCTTATTAGTGCTGATAGTTTCACAGTGGTTTAAAAATGCAAAGAGTTTGCATATTGATGTAAAAAAATAAGTTTTCTCTATTTAATTTGAAGTAAAATTAACATCAGCAAAACCAAGTGTTAGTTCATTTTAAAATGCTCATTATGACAGAGAGAAATTATGGAAAAAAATCATTCAAAAAGCTGTAGCCTTAAAACCTGTTTGAAAATTGAGTCTGTTCTTGTTCTCCCCTATATTAACATGAGTAGATGAAAACCAGACATGAGTTCATATTGTTTTACTGAAATACTCATTTCTGTGAGGGAGACACAGGAAAGAGACCTAAAAAAATCTTTCTCATGGTGTGTGTTAACGGACAAGTGAGACAATTTAAAGATTCTGGGTTAATGAATTCAGATGCACTTATTTATGTTGTTACTATTTGATTTTTCAAAACCTGTAATCATGCTGCAGATGCGAGACAGTGGCACAATGAAACATAATGGTGTCAAATTTAATACAGATGGGCATAATTTTCTCTACTTATGAATCATCTGTCATTAAAAAGATTTGGAAGCCAGCAGCAATAATCTAGGAATTATTTTCATACTTATTAGTAAAGGAATTAAAGTTGATTGTTCTAATATGAGACAGCAGGTAACTTTTCCCTGTGTTCTGGTGGCTTTTTTTTTTACTCTTAGTCCTTATCAGGTTTACTTGTCCTATTCTTAATCTTATCAACCGCATTTCTACTGCCTAGACCGTCAAAGGAACACCAAGTCCTGCAGATAAAATGCTAGAGGTGTGAAAAGCTCCTGCTCAGAAGCTAAATCAGAATCACATGTCAACACAGTTCAGGCTCAGGCTCTGCCAGGATGGTAGGATCATTGTTTTTAATGCCATTTACTAATTAAAAATGAGTCCCAGATTACGGAAAGTCTGGAATGAAGCGGCTTACTAAAGTGGTGGTTTAGCTCCTTGAACTGGCTACACCGGAGTCTGTCATTAAACTGTAATTTATTTGAATATTGCTCAGCAATTTCCAGATGCTCTTCTGACAAGGGGCAGACACAATCATCCCCCCGCGTTTGGGCCGGGGCTGCTTTTACCCCCGGTGGAGACGCGTGGCAGGACTGCGGCAGGTGTATTTTATTCGGCAGATGCACTGTAAACGCATTACAGCAGATCAGCTGGATTTCTTCCTTTAAATGTGCACTGTGAGATCCAACTAGCAAGCCAGCTGTTTCTTATCGGCCCGAGTAATGTTCCCGAGCCCGGCTTTGCCTCTTCCTCCCGCAGCTATTTCTGTAACGGGATCGGACGAGCGAGAGCGCCGCTATGAATTTTAATGCTTCCACTGGGGAATCCCTGCCGCCTCCTCTTTTTGGATGAGATCCTCGAGGAAAGACCCAGAACAGAGAGAGGAGAGGAAGGAG